>CABEEJ010001756.1:109492-138016 GCA_901482245.1 Timema douglasi | reverse complement strand
CAGCAGCGACTTCTAGACCTAGGTCTAGACGACGCACCTCCCCGCTCCCCGAAGCCAGAAGAACAACAAAGAGCGGAACAACATAAAAATGTTTTTGTTTCAATGGTATATCTTTAAGCCCACCGAATAATATCTAAACATATAAATATAGGATATTCTATCTGTAATTGACTTACGTCACAGATATACAACGTCGTTAAGTGAAAAAAAACAGCAACAAAAAGACCATGTATCATTATAAGTGTGAGAGAAGAGAATTATTTTGTATGTGATTCTTCGGTACAAAGCAAACTGGATCGGACACAAACTGGATCGGATACAACCTTAGGAGGAACTGTCTTCTGCATGACTTTAAAAAAAAAGATTGAAAGAAAGAGGAAGCAAAGGACAGGGAAAATTGGCGGTCTAAGTTCAATGATGAAAAGGAATGGACCTGTCGCAAGACAGAACACACAATATTCATTCTGAAAAACAGACGAAGACCTCGTCATTTTTTTATTTATAATAATTAAACTTTCAGTGAAGATAATCAATTTTAAAACGAGGACTAGTAATCGAGATAGATAGTTCAACAAACCCACCAGAAACATGTCGAGTGTCAGACCACTTCAGTAGTAAATTTATTTCATTTTTGTCATCTCGCCTAGCCATGCCAATTTTTCGCGAGCCAAATAAACATTTATCGCAGCACTGTTTTGCCAAATGTGACCAATGTTTACAAGGCAGATTAAAACTAGTTTCAAAAATTGTACAAACAAAGAAGAGAATGAGTGTCCTCTTGCCAATGAAAGTCAAACAAACGCAAAACCGCATTTGCATACGCTGGGACACAAGTTAATTTTCAGTCTGTGAAATCTTCGCTTCAACCATGAGGGATTAAATTACCCGTTTGCTGAAATTGCGTTAATTTATGCACATACGCGCTCTTCTGTCTGTAGGCTTACTGATTACCAGCAACGTTGACAATATAACTCGGGCCTAGCTACTACCAACAACATTGACAATTTAACTCGGGCCTAGCTACTACCAACAATCGTTGACAATTTAACTCGGGCCTAGCTACTACCAACAACGTTGACAATTTAACTCGGGCCTAGCTACTACCAACAACGTTGACAATATAACTCAGGCTTACTAGTTACTAGCAACGTCCTCAATACGGCTCGTAAATGGAAGTGGGATAGCAAATATTTTGAATAAATTTACCAGCATTTTGGCGAGTATTATAAATAAAGCCAATCCAGAAAAACTAACATGATCAAAATACTCGCATCTGGCCAGTTCCGGATAGATTCATGTAAATTTTCCCCCACATATTATTGCAAACACATTCAGTAAAACAAGTTTTTGCTTCAGCAGATGACCTTCATTTTAACATTTAATATGATTTTTAAAAAAAACGTAAGTGGACGCGTGGTCCAAGGATTCACGCAATTTTGCCGATTACAGGGAGTTTGGGATTCAAATCCCGGTCGGGTATCCAAAATTATTTTCCACTCGCTTCACGTAGGTTCTGGTACACTACTTCTACATTCAATCTTCCTCTTATATTTATCGGAGAAAAATAAAACATTTGATTGCTGGCGAGGATTAATTAGGTTTTGAGGGCTTATATGACTTGTTTAATGATAGTTTTTGGCATCGCGTCGTTCTACTTGATCAGGTTGCACGCATTAATTATAATTACGCAGTGAGTTAGGGATGGGTATTGTTAAATTTAGATGGTATCTCACATCTGTGTGGCGAGAGAGTGGAAAATAATTTAGGAAAAAAGAACCGACCGGTATTCACGCCCCGATCTCTGATCGGAAATCTAGTCTAACAAGGATGACTCAGACTATAGAGCTACCAAATATTTTGCTTTTAATCTATTATAGTTTAACTCCAAATTTATTTCTTGCTCATAAGCAATCTCAATTCATACGCAGTTTATAAATACAAATATACCCCACATTCTCCAAATTTTAGTTTAACTAGTACTAAGATTATTTTTCAGGGTGTTTAACGTGAACTTTATTAAATTAATTATTATAATTAATCCACAAATATAAACTAACTTAAATCTCAAACAGATACAACACCCAAATCTCCGGTCTTTAATTTATCAGTGTGAAAAGAAGAAAAACACATTTCACAAATAGTAATTTTTTAGGTCATGTTGTGATTCGAACCTGTGACCCTTGGCTCAATAAGCAGACTCGCTGCCGACTGAAAGGTGTATAACCTTTTGGGTAAAGCCTACTCAAACTATCCGAGCTAAGAAACTTTAGAGAATATATTGAATTAATTATTAATTTGCTGGTACTTTCGAGACAGATCTGCGTAGCGTATTGCATAGTGGTAAAAATGCCAGGCACTCCCAGCCTAACTGCTCCGTCAGCTTCGTCGATCTGAATCAGGAAACAAAGTTATCGCAAACAAAACTTGCAAGTGAATGGGCAAGAATTGTTAAATAAATAATCTATAAACTACTTCCAAATACAAACAAAACTAACAGTTATAGTGCCATGAACCATCACATAAATACACCTAGTTTGGAGTGAAAAAAACACCCAGCTAGTTAAGAGAAAGACAACGTCATCCAAACTCAGTAGAACAAACTTAAACAGCATCCCCTTATTCTTAAAAAAAAAAACACCACTGCACCAGCTCTCAACTCCCCTTACCACTCCCCCTTTCCACTAACTTGCAAGAACGTCAACAGTAAAACAAGAAGGGATGGAGCAAGGCCATAAATTACAACCAAGGCAGCAGAACCCTTCCATTTTGAGGAGAAAGGCAGGGGTGGAAGGGTTGAAACTGAAGGAAACAGCAAACTGCCCACCCCAAAAAAAACTTCAATGGAGTTCCAGCACCCTCCCCCCCTCCAACAAATATATTTCTCGCCATTTTGTTTCGCAGAATCCTCCCTCTTCGGTCGGCTATGTTGTCAAGCACATATGTTACTATATACATATATATTGGGTCAAACAAGCCCCCTACTTGTGTTTTCCCTAGAATTGTCTATCAAGTTATCACCCCCCTTCACCAAACCCCTTTTCCATCCTCTTACCTCCATCCCCTTTTCTTCTACAACACACAATTCCGGCTGAAGTCACGTTATTTACTACCTTCGTGAAATATTGAGTTCCATCCACCCTCCCACCTCTTTTTGTTTTGTGGAATCGTGAATTGTTGGTAGACCACGTTTCAACATCTTGTATAAAAATTCAAATAACAGACATAAAAGAGAGTATACAAAAGACCGTTAGAGTATTTAGCTTTTTATAGCCAGTATCACGGTAAAAATAAAGAAGACTGCGCACACCCCTAGAACGGCGCAAGATCTTCAGTATATCACCATTGCTTTAGAACATTTATTGTGCAATATTGTTGATCAAAAGAGAACCTTGCTTGCTAATACTAAAACAGAATTTTCAAGAAAGACTTGAAGGGGAAGACATTAACTTAACTACCTAAGGACTATTTTGTGAGTAGTTCTAGCATTTTTGATACTAAGAAAAATGCCGCAAAGTTACGGGAATTTAATTCAAAACCAAATTAATATAAAATAGGTTAAGCACATATTTGATGTAATGATATATTTTATACAGTCTTTATTAACTAATAGCGATAGTTGGGTCCAATCAAATACGATAATATTCTAAATTTATTTTATTCACTCTATATTTAGCAGTAAATTTCTCCGTGGTATCTCGATCAGCCACCCAGGTGAAAGCTTCTCGAAGGACAAGGAAGGAGGTACAAAAGATGGCTGCATCCTGTTACTCAAGAGAATTTTCTTCGTAAACAAACCTTTTGGCAAGCAAAGGTGTAGTCCCTCACTTGGTGGTAGCCAAGTGGTCAGGGCCTGCGACCGCTAAGTTTCATTAAAACCGCAGAACAATTATCGGGGCCGTAAATACTGCTCACCGGGCTCAATTAAGGCTAAATTTTGATCCAATCCAATTTTAGTCATCACAGTTTTCTATAAAGTTAAGTATCAGCACGTATTATATCGGATCACGCAATCAACTTTTTCAGTGAAGTAGTGACGTTAAATAAATAATTCATTAGAATTTCCTAATTTATTTCAATTTTAGCCTGATAATCTATCACAGCATAATCCTAATATTGTCATCCCAAAGTGGCGCCAAATTTCAATAACGAGCAATCCCCGGATAAAGAATAATCAAGACATCACAAAAGGGGTTGCCCAAAGTGATGGCACGAAGGAACAATAGGCTGGTGCCAGGAATGTTGGGATCGGACGTCACCGAGGTGGCTTCCAACGTGTAGGCAAGAAAATCCGTCACCATGACAATTGCTCTAATGGGGTGAATACAGATTAAGAAGGAAGCATTCTAGATGTAATCTAGCGTCAGTATTGAATCCCCAATCTCGGTCATCAGCAGGCCAGTCAAATACAAGAGTAACGCCTTAAACCATCCGACCACTGATGCAGGCAGGGTATCAATAAATTATTAGATAATGCTGCTGCCCATGGTTTATTTATAACGCTTAATAATCTAAACGTTCGGATTAGCAAGACCGTGACATAATTATACAATAGACACAGCACCGTCATTTTCTGACGAGGAGTGTATTTATTGCCTTAAATCTCTCTACTAAAGTCAGACAATTTCAAAAGGTAGGTCCAAACAGAGCTATTCGAAGCATACAAAGTAGCCCATATTCACAATTCACTCAGTTTTGCTGTATCGCTTCCATTTTTAATCACTTCTGGGCTTATAGTGAAAAGATAGTCGGGATTTGAATTCAGGACTGCTATAGTAAATAGGTTTAGCAGCAAACCTTTTATGTTATTTATCTGCATTTAAATATAAGTATTATAGCCTATAAAAGTCTACATTCATCATACCTATCACACTAGAATAAATCAATCAAGGATTTTTTAAAATCTCATTTAGAGAAAGTATTCTAATTGTAAAAATTACCGACAGCAGGGTTATGATTAGTATTCACGTTTTGTGTGTTCCTTGTACCTAAAAAAATTCAGTCTTAAAATCCCAATAATTCTCCCCTGAAATTACATCCGAAACGGTTTGATGGATTTCCTTCTAACTTGATAATTATATGTTATGATAATACCACAGGTTTTTTAAAGTTTATTTGAGCCCTAGAACTAAGGGTAGTTTAATAAAGCCCAATCTTTGAAAATTGTCACAAACTACAATTTAATATATGAGAACATATGTTCGATCGCGCCTTTAACATTTATTTTAAATACTTTAACTAAGATTCATCTGAAATTAAGACAGCGTAGGTATATATATACCAAATAAACATTGGCGTGATCACAACAGCCCCGTATTCTGGCCAACGACAGAGTCATCATGAACCTACAGTGAATATAGAAAAAGAGATCAAAAGGAGAAAGTCAAACAACCGTGGATTTAAAGAGGGTTGAAAAGAGAAGCAACGGAGTGAAAGTACCTCTACCGAGCGAGTCTATTGCCGGAGGATTTAAAGGTCTGTATCAAATATACAACAGTCCTCACTTTAGTTGAATTTTCAATCTATATAAATAGTGTTCCCTCCTGTGAGCAGCCGGGCTTGAAATAGACGTCACAGGTCACCGGGTGCGACGCAGACAAAGACCAGATCCGAGAGCCTTGGGGACCGGATCGTTTCAATTTGAGATAACATGCGCCACGGAAAGGTGCTACCTCGAAAAGAATATCTTATGTACGTTTGCTTTATCTTATAAAACAAACTCTGAAATTGCTATTTTCGATATAGCGTATACAGGGAAAAAGTGGGATAAGGCTTATGGGGCGGTGGAGATTGGTGGATTGGGCACAGTCCGTTGAACTAAGAGGAATTGTAGCAATGGGGATTTGACACCGTTGATTCAACTAGAAGGAAATTGTTTAACAGGTGGATTGTGTATTTCATAGAAGAAGAAGAATTGGAGATAATAAAACTCATGCAAACTTTAGTCCAGTATTACCCATCCAGCTGAATGTCTGCTACTTGGTACAGTATGTCAAAGGATAAATTAATTCTTAGTGAGAGGGGGAGCAAGGTAGTGGGGCCCAATTCACCTTGCGAGGGAAATATTTGAGAAAGGTAGTGGTGCCCAATTCGCCTTGCGAGGGAAATCTGGGTGCAAGATAGCAGTGCCCAATCTACCTTGGAGAGTTTGAGGAAGGGTGAAAAGAATGTTGGTGATAGCCTAAGGTCAAAAGTGGTGCCTAAACCCATATTCTGCAAAGAGGAACAGCATTTGTCTGAAATGAAAATTAAACTTAGTTAAGAGGGCCGGTGTGCATACGATCGGGATAGTGTGTCACCAAAGTTTTAACTACCGGAATAGAGTTTTTAAACATGAAAATCTTTAAATTTAAAGTAAGAAGGCAAGGTATGAATCTTGGCCGTGTGAACTGAGATTATGGTTTGCCACTCCAACTACATGCAAATGAAGGTAAACGTTCATCTAAATAGATTTTTCATACCTACCCGTTGAGCAAACTAAACTACACAAATATTTACGAATGTAAAAAAATAATTCAGGAGTGTTTTTATTTCAGATAACACAACATTTGCAACATTAACATTGAATGTTTCAAAGGGATAAGAAATCTTTGCCAGAAATATTTATATTTTTCAGACAACCAGTACAGATTCAAAGTAGAAGGGTTATTTTACAAGATAAATCAAAGTATTATAAAAATAATTGCCATTATAGTTTTACAAAGCTTCTGGAAGAATAAATCTATACCTTTCTATTTTCTCAACTTTCTGAAGGAAAAAAAAGGTCAATAGAGGGAAAAGTAAAAAAAATTCTCCTAGCTCCTAGGAAATAAAGGGTACGGCGCACCGCCCTCTCTTTCTATCGCCTTTATTTTAAAATATACATTTACTAAAAATCAAGAAACAAATTAATAGGTCAATACATTGCTGTAGAAAAACTACACCAAAGATCATAGGGGAAATAATCTACACTGTTACTTTAAGACATTAGAAACTAGTAACGTTGTTTAAAAAAATTGGGGAAAAGGAAACATCTTTGTCCACCAAAGAGCATAAGAATCAAATTAATTTTCCAAGACCTGATTTAAAAAGTAAATAATTGCTTAAAATTAAAAAATCTCAATTTAAAAAAAAAACTTTGATAGTAGTATAATTTTACAAAGTTATTTCGTATTCAAATAGTTGCGAAGAATAGAATAAAATTAGAAAATGTCCCTAATGTAAGGTAACCTCAAAGTCATTTTTATAATAAATAAGAATTTAAATTTTGTTTATAATGATAAACAGCGTCTAGATATAAAATTCAAGTAAAATCGTTAGAGCGAAATTTGAGGATATTGAATCTCTCTCTATGCCCTTAGTAAGCCACACTCAATCTTAGTGCGTTATGTCTAATCCCAAAAAGCCCTCGGGAGAAAGGGCGGACCTTATTAAAACCCCAGATACCAAGTTTGAGCCCAATCGGTAAAATTGTTTCGGCTCTAGCCCGAGCTACAAACAGACAGCAGAGCGAACAACAACTTTGTTTTGTTTAAGGGCGTCATGAAACGTCGACATTTTCAAAATCTCATTTTCAGATTATTTTTTCTACGATCTCAATATTTTCTCTCAGAGGTGCCGAGAAAAGTAAAAATCTGATTTTTTTGCTATAAATCTCTATATAAAAAAGGGCAAGACCTAAAACTGGTTACTGTTATGGTGAATCTGCGGTTCATTAGCCATAATAGGGTTTAATTAAAAAATAAACTTTCATAAACAAAATTTTTCTTTCGACATTGAGAACATTTCACTTTATTATCAGAATAATATCATAGATATTGATCATATCCATGAAAAGTGACATTATCCAGAGTTTAAACAAATTAAAATTATTAAAGTAAATCTTAACTGTTAGCAAAATAGTTCTTCCCATTTAGTCATTGTGTAACATGACTTAAGGCTACCAGAAAATACAACGGAAATTTTATTTTTACAAATAAATGTATTTAAATGAGGACAGTTTAAAAAAATGATTAGTTCCTACAAAATCTATTTTTGAATTTACCAGATTTTTCAACCTTTTTATCTCTCTCTATTCTCTCTCTCTCTCTCTCTCTATATATATATATATATATATATATATATATATATATATATATATATAGAGAGAGAGAGAGAGAGAGAGAAAGAGAGATAAATGGGAGGGTTAAACAAACACACAAAATTGATGGACAAACAGGGTGACAAATTAAGTCTAAGGAAGAGTGGGTGAAACAAGAACCATTTTGGATGTGATTATTTGAAAGAGGAGCTAGGAAATAAGGAGGATTCAAATAGTGGGTGACTTTAAGGAAAGAAGAAAATCCTGGGAGCTTAAGGAGGAGGCAGAGGACAGGGCGCATTGGCGGTATAAGTTCACTGACAAAAGAAATGAACCTGCTGTGAGACAGAACACAATACATATTTTTATTTCCATAATGACATACATCCCGAATAAGTAGATTCAAATGAACGCGGAAAAGTTAAAGGTTAATAGGCATCTACATGTCAATAATGAGTAATAATCGACAGATTCAAAAATGATAAAACTGGGTGTAGATAACCCCACCTTATATAACTCATTGGAATAGATGAGGCAGAAATTCCTAGACGCCAGAAACTAAGATTTATAACGTTCTTGCAAATAGCTCTCTGGTAGTGGAAGAACAAACAGGGAGGAGGAAAATGCATAAAATACGCGCGATATCTGATTGTCAATATCTCAGCTACCTAGGGAACCCCTTTTGGGCCAACTAATATCAAAGTAGCACAACATTTTTCAGGAAACCGAGCGTACGCCCGTGAGGAGCGATAGCCCGCACGTAGCAGTCTTATGGAGCGGGGGAGGGGGGGTAAGGTACAGGAACGCAATTTCCAAGACCACGAAGAGAGAACGCTAACACCTCCCATTTTTCCTCATCCGCGTCGCGTCCGTCGTGTCACAAACCCATCATTCAACGCCACCCGAAAGAGCTTACTGCAAATAAGAAGAACAATGGGGAGGGAGAAGAAAAACCCAGAGAACCATTTGGTGGCCCAATAACCCCCCCTCCCCTTTAAAGAACAGGCAATGTGTCGTCCATTTTTCAACACCTCGAAATTGGAAGCAATTTGTACGATGCGGGAGTAAATGACGTTACGGCTCTGCGGGAATTCGCGACGGAACGGTGACCCAGTTACTAGATCGGGGGGCAGATACGACCAAGACGAGTCGTACCGATTGGCCAACGTGACCAACTTAAAGACAAGATGAAATACATGGTTAAAAAACAAAACGTGCAAAATCTTGTGTGCGGGTTTTATTGGTCTAGAACAGGAGTGTCAATCTCGTTTCATCAAATGGGTCATATTGAAAATAAAAATATTGAGGAGACGAATTTTGGAAAATTAAATTTCAGCACCTTTAGTTAAATATAGCACAGCGTCTTACGATCCGTTTGGGTTATACGCTTATTTACAGAGTATGCTAATAATTTTAAGGATTAAGAAGGTTATCTGTATAGGAAATGCACCCATATGTATGTAGAGGGAGAGTGCAAAACCATTTTGGGAAAACCACCCTTAGTACACCCGACCGAGATTCGGACCTCGATCTCCCCATCATCGGCGGTCTAGTCTACTGCAAGAGTTGTGCGTTAGACCGCCGAAGTGGGTTTAATTTTATTAATATAGATTTTTTTAATGTTAATATTGTCTGTCTTCCCCCAAAAATATGAATATTTATTTTCAGCAAAGGAGTGGTCTAGGATTTAAATCGCTTGTTGAAGCCTCTTTTATAATTGATTACAAATGCATGTCGGAACTTAAGAAATTTGTTCAATTTGTTAAATGACAAATTTAATTATTGGGGCGCTACACATACAGGCATATACAGTAAACACCATCCAGACTGGAAGAACTTCGCAAGGCAAACTTATCTTGCATTAAATTTCATCAGTTCCACATGTGTTTATATATATCTCAATTATTCTCTTTCATAAAATATTAACCTTTTTCGGTTGCAGCAGAAAGTTCTTCAGATCTCATCTTATTGACGCACATTGGTGAAAGTTCGCTTAGCAACAGCTGCTGTAGATAGCATAATCTATCAATACGTGGTCAAATCCGTCACATCGTCCTTGGTTCGGACCCTGACAGAAGTATTCACGTACGTCAGTTTATCTCTCAGCTTTAGATTTAAATATAGTGTGTTCGGGCTCCAGGTAGTTTTACGTTCCCAAACAACAAGACTGGGTTTGATTTAAATGGAAGATAACATAAATTAAAGACCCCCATTTGATTATTAGGATTAATTTATTCTACACTTTAAAGACAAACTTCTTATAAATAGTGGAAGTTGATTTGGAGTGACTAGTTCATCTCCAACTCTGTCTGCGCGAGTGTTTAACACACGACCACTCTGCATGATGGTGTGATCGTGGATGTTTCCAATGGTTGCCCCGAGGACTTCTTGCAACCCTCGCCACATCCCTTAGAAGATTTCCCTTATTGGAAATAAATCGGCTAATGTCAATTCCATATTGACTTAAAATTATGCAACTCAGCTCAGGGAGATCTTTTACAATTTGTCTTGTTCTTGACTGCTAGTTCATAAGATCATAAATACTAATAAAACACAATATGTCTGTATTTTACAAAGTGAGACCAAGTGACGTTCCAGTACGCCCAATAACTTAACTCATTAAAATTTAAAAGTCCCATATACCAGCTTTTTAGCTGTAAGCTATGGTCTTTTCTGTAAAAATTGGACGGTAGAAAGATTTTATTCACTTAAAGCAAAATATAGTTTTAATATATGCCTCCAGTTCACCTAACTACTTTCATTCTACATCTACTTTTAGATGACGGAAAGGTTTATAACCAAAGTTAAAACTATACCAGTTTAAGGCTTCACTGTCGCACTAGACTAGTCTGCCTATAATGAGGAGATCGGGGTTCGAATCCTGGTTGGGTGTGCTGAGGGTGGTTTTCCATAAACTGCTCATTGTTACTACACCACCATAAAAACGCAGATAAACTTAATCTAAATTCAACCCTTGGCATTCCTAATACATTTAACTTGAATATTGCATATGCGTATAACACGAAAAGTTAGTTAAAGGAGGTGATTAAAGAATGTCTACCAAGATTAGGATTTTGCAGCAGAGTTAACATTTAATATATGAGATTTCACAGTTGTTTCGTCTAATAAAGAGTAGAGCCCCATTTTTATATCCAATTATTTAAATTTAACTTACAGTAGACAAAACTTATCTGTTTCTTAATTGAGTTAACTAGTTGACAATTCCGGTTTGTATTAAATGTAAGAAATTCTTCGTCATTCTGTAAATTTATTTCCTCTATCATCGTTTTGGTTGTTTGATCAGACTTCTTGCAAACTTTTAGACTTTTTTAAAAAAACTGCTCGTTCCCTTCACAATGGATCGATCCGAGTCTGGGATCAAAACCTTCCTGCTTCCACCCATCATCCAAAGTTACCCCTTAACTAGATTTCACTCGCAGGAGGTTATCGCATTCAAATTTATTTAAATGCATTTATCATGTTCCATCAGACGCACAAAAGAAATGGTAGATTGGAAATAAAACACACACACGCACACACAGACAATTTGAGGAGCAAAGGGGGAAAAACGACTCAAGCGACATCAGTAGAGCCATTATATTTCGGCTGAAAGTTAAATTTCACCATATTATTATTATTAGCACCACGTCTTACTACCCGTTAGGGTTATACGCACTTACGCTAATGTGTAACGTTAGGGTGATTGTGAGATGAAATGGAGGACTCCAGTTTAACGTGGAATCCGAACCACGGTGGAGGCCTGTCATTCCACACATTCACAAGATGTCTTGTCAGAGGTGAAAGAAGGGTTTGGTAATCAGATAAATCTGTGCCAGGACCGAGGATTGAACCCGGGCCGCCATCACAGAAGTCTTACACCTTACCCCTAGACCGCCAGGTCACCCATTTATAATTTTGTCATAGCCTGGAACCTTAGTCAATCTAGATTATAAAGCATACGATGACCTAAGCCTAAGATCTCATACCGTCAAATGTCCTGAATCAGCAGTTGTGTATTCGTGCCAGGTCATTTTTTTTAAACATGATTGTTTTGCCTACTAGCATAAACCAGTAGTGGCAAAATTAGTAACTTATGGGAAACACCCCTCCTTTATGGTATGTAAAAGGAGGTTTTTAGACTTTTTGTGGAGAAGGGGGTGGGGGGTCCTAGGAAGGACGCTAGTTGTTAAGTGGCCACTTCGACTACTTTACACACTCAGCTAGCTAACAAGTTACCGCAACTTGTTGGGAGAATATCCTACAGCTTAAGTCACTGTTTTGTACGGACGACGCCGCCCCACTCCTCTTAGAAGTCTGAAATGAACCACAACCACGAGCCGCCAGGTGGTCGGTGTTCGACACCAGCTAGAGTTATAACGCCGAGAATAGGTCACGACAAGGACTGTTGGATAGTGACATTGATAAAACCAAAACTTTTTTTTAAACTCTTCTAACTAGTTATAAAACTAACATCACATTTATATACTTAATGTAATTAATATAGGTCAATAAACAAGATCAAAGCGTACCCCACAATTATTTGCTACTGCCTACGCATTCTACCAAACCATCCTAACACGTAATCTCATTGGGGAGAAAGTATGTCTCAGACAGGTGTGATTTCGGATTTTACGCAAAGTGTCTTCCGTGTTATTTTAATCTAATTTTAGATTTTTCTAAACAGTAGGTAAAGTAATTTTTATGAGTAGTTTTAGTTTGTTTTTTTCGTCTGTGAAAACTCCCAGATAGCGTTACCAGAGTCCAAAAATATGGCTTAGGACAATAATCTTATCAGAAAATACCTAAATACTTAATATTTAATTTACCCACTTTGGTGGCCACATGGTCCAAGGCGTCACTCTAGTAATACACTAGGTTAGCGATGACAGGGATATTGGGGTTTGAATCCCAGTCGGACGTACTAAGTTTCTTTTCCTTAACAATGGTTTTACAATCCCCAAGAAAATGCGGGTACACTTACTCTAAATTGAAATTGAATATTCCTCATCCCTGACACATTAGCGTAATTAGTATAACCTAAATGGGTAGGACACACCACTTGAAGAAAAATAACAACTCTGTTGGTCCGTTTGATCCACCATTTTAAAATCAGCCAATTTTATATTTTTCACGTTTCAGATTTTTTTCATAAAGATGACATGTCCAATAACGTCCATACAAAATTTTTTCTCTGTATGGTATTGGGGAGGGAAAGGTTTTTGACATACAAACAATACATAGATTTTATATCTGTGGACAAGCGTATCGATAAGAGATTCTATAACTAAAATGTAGTCAAAACCTTATATTCAGATAATCTACATATAAAAAGGCATCACTCGACCTATTTAAAGGTTTACTTATCAAAGGCCAACTATCACCTTAATATAGACTGAGCTTTCAGCGTTCGTTTGATTTTAAGACAAACTTGGCAAAAATAATCTTAGATATATTAATAGATTTTTTGCCACGCGGTTGATTAAGCCAATACCTTAACACAGTTGGTAGCTTGTTTATTGAGCTAAGGGTCCCAAGCTCGATTCCCGGCATGGCCGATAAATTGAGGATTTCTGAAACGTAGGTTTCCCCTTTCACAGTGAGATATTAACGGCTGGGGACTGGGTGTTGTGCCTGTCCTAGACTTAAGTTAGTTTATAATACATATGAAGCTACTACAGGCCTAGCAAGCCAATAGTAGAAAATATATGGATTGAATAAAAATAAAATGACCCAGGCCACAAGCTGGAAACCGTAACGGATGGATGGTTGATTAATTTTAATAAGCTGCGCTGGTTTAAGATAAACGAAAGGCCAAATCAGAAAGGGAGACCAGTCGTAGGCGATCCTACTGGAAGTCCTTCAGCCAACGTCATGCATGTTGTGCTCAGGGCACTAATTGGTCAAGGTGACGAGAAGAGATGTAAAGCACGGGTCCAATTCAAGTGTCATGCTATAGTAAGTGTGTCAAAATAGTCTGCCCCAAACGAATAAGCGAGTACTTCTCTCATTGTACATATTAATATTACAATTATTTACACGTTTAAATCGGATATTTTTGTAGTCCATCGCCAAGTTTATTAAAAAAAATAGTTTAAGAATATAGAGGCTAATGGTTGGGCAGCAATCAACCAAACAGATTAGTAAAAAAAAAAAAAGTAAGCCACATGAAAGAATACAGGTTGCACTTCTATAAGCTATCTTCAGAGTAGACTCAATTAAATAGTAGATGTCCAATCTAACTGATTGACATGCTACACTTTTTTTAATTCAATGTATAATTAGATTTTTCATTTAATAATAATTTTAATCAAAAGTTCCCACCTTTAACATATTTCAAATTAGTGAATAATTTCAGAACATAAAACTATATTAATCCACATATGTTAGTAAATCTTCTCAGACAGCTGGGTGATAATTTCTCATTTATTTTTATTATTTACAATGTATGTATCATCAGCTTACATTTTCTTTTGTTTGATATCCCCACACCCCTATTGCAAATAATTGTTAAATATAACCACATATAAAATAACATTTCTGTCTCCCTCTCTTCTTGAACATGGTACAACCGACAATAAGATAGAAGCTATTAGAGCTTTTTTTTTTTCAAAATACACACTTGAAAAGAAGGCTCCTTTCTTCATTTTGTTCACAACCTAATAGCAGAATGGTCCACGAAAGATTAATCTCTTATCTTTTTCCCCCTCCAAAACCTTACTGAGAAGCGGTCCACGCTCAATCAATTCCAATTTTCAAATTCAGGCCACGACGCGTTAAGCTAGCCATCTTAAGCTATCGTGTTGTGCGTGCAAACAATTATTCAGTATAAAATGAAAACAAGTGTCTACGAAATAACGATTTTCACATATAAGTGGCATTAAAAATGGACTCCACGTAAGGATAGAGAAAGTATCCTTACAATTTGGCTTCGTCAACTTGGGGCTCCACGAGAAAAGAATGGACTAGCCTACAATTTGACTCCACAACGAGGGTCTTCCAACAAAACACTTCCCAGTAGAGAATATAACTACATATTTTTTAGTATTTTCACTTTAACCCAAATTGTACTTTTTTTTATATATTGGAGAGTAAATTCAGGATTCTACCCATTTCATTAAACACGGACCCTGAGTTAATTTTTTCCCCAATTTAAATCTTCAAATGGTAAAAACACTACAATGGGATTGCAAATATACTGATCGCTATAAAACAACGCAGCTAGCTTATGCTTTCTTTTGAATATATTAAACTATTATTATTATTATTTAGCACCGCGTCTTACTACCCGTTCGGGTTATACGCTCTAAGTACTAATTACGCTAATGGATTGGGAATTGGGAAGGTTGAATTATAGGAAGTGAACCCGCATTTGCATGGGAGAGTGGAAATCCACTTAGGAAAAGCCTCCCCCAGTTCACCCGACCGAGATTCGAACCTCGATCTCTCCGTCCTCAGCAGCAGAGCTCAACACGACTAGCGCGTTAGCCAACTACGCCACCGAGCCGGGTAATATATTAAACAATATATTTGTAGTTTCATTGTTTGTTTTTTGCGAGGAGGTACAATCTTAATGTAGATATAAATTACTGATTCAACTTTTCCTATCATCATCTAGTAATTTTACCTCTAACCGCTAGAAATGCTCTACGTTAACACAAAAAACTGGGTTAGTCCAATAAGATCGTAAAATATGATTTACAACTAGTCTTAAGGCCAGTTCTCACGTGTCATTTCCAAGGATTCATTTTCCATGAAAATAAAAAAGGAATCTGTGCATGTGTGTCATTGATCATGATGATTATAAAAAAAGATTGATCAACTACCGTTTCAATTATAGAAGTGGCGCCGTTTAAAATTAATGCCGCTGCGGTTTAAATGTGTGTGCATCTATCGAACATTTTAGCTAATATATTAAATAAAAAGAAGCTTATAACACAAGTTTTATTTAAGGCTGTCTGGCTAGTCCAAACGTCAAAATGATTAGAGTCGAATCTGGAAAACAATTGAGAATTTAATCCAAAATAACGTTGAAAGCGTACGTTGAATTTAAATCAATATTTACAAGAGAAAAAAATCAGTATTTGTCGTACAATCATGTTCTTACTGTTCATTTAGTTTTTTGTAATCAATAACGATCATAAAATTTAAGAAAAGTAAACCTTTTCAATTCAAATAGAAGCGTTAAATAAAGATTCAGTCTAATTAAATGAGTGCTCTAACGTTAAATTTGTATTAACTTTTCAGTTAATCATTGAAAATAATCAATTGAAAATGATATACGATAACTCCTTAAGAGACTTAATGAAATAATGCAAATGGAAGAGGGCATGAAATTGGTCCTCAGGTCTACCAAATTTTACTTCACATCTATTGCTACTGCCTGTGGCCTGGGTCAGTTTTTTATTCAAACAATTTATTTTGCACTGACAGCTGGCTAGGCCTGTCGTAGCTTTATATGCCTTATAATCAAACTTAAAACTAGAACTTACACAAAATCCAGTCCCCAACCGTTAATTCATCAGTGTGAAAGAGTTTACCCACATTTTATCAATACTATTTTTTTCGGCCATTCCGGGAATCAAACTCGGGACCCTTAACTAAGTAGAATGAGACGTTATAGACGGAGATAAGGTGTATTATAGGTCTATCGATTGCTATAAAAATTATTTCTTTAAATCAAAGTGAGCTCATAAACTCCCGATGTGAGGGTATGGTTTTCTACCAAGCATGAGGCTAGACCAGAGTATGGCCACAGTAAAAAGCGGCCCACCGTCTGTTTGAAGCACATTGCAAACAACGTGTCGCCAGGGAGCAACAGTTTGTTTAGACTGGGTACGAATCCACTATTGATGGCACTCAAACAAGAGCTGTAAGAACCGGGATGAAGTTAGTGAATTGATGGACAGAACGAGTAAAGGAAGGAGCCAAAGGGCGAGTGCTCAAACCAGTCAGTGGAGGTAGACAAAAAGGTGTAAAGTCCTGGGTGACAGTTTTAAAAAAAATCCAAAGGCACAAATAATATAAAAGTGAACAAGAGCCTTAAAAAACCACGAATCAAAATGCGAGATAAAGTAACTTTATTCACGAGTTTAACAAACGAGAGAAGACACAGGAGGTGCACAGACCAAATGAAGGGCGTCAAACAAACCTGAGGCTGGGGTGCGTGTGTTTACAGTGGAGAGGGGAGGCGTGTGGCACGATCGTAGCTCCAACAGCCGTTCTGATGTTCACATCAGTTATCGACCGGGGCCGACCAATCAACCGGATTGTTTGGCCATTGTCTTCCGACACAAAGGCGAGAGCTAACGAGTGGTAGCTGTTGTATAAAGTCTAAACAGTAGGAGTGGTGGTCACTGACGGCTAGCAGAAGATCCATATTGCAAACATTGATCGAGAAAGTCACTAATTTTAGTATTTGTGCAAATTGTTTTCTTAGTAATACCATATCAATAAAGAGTGTTTTAAAACAATTCTAATAAAATTTCCATAATAATTTTTTTTCGTTCGTGGTTGTGGCAACAAGATATTTTATAATACATGAAATAATAAATTTAAAAGTACTAGTATTATATTCACTGTTAGTTGTATCTTAAATAAAAAAAAAATATTTCGGTGGTCAGCTATAATAACTTAGAGAAAGAGCCATACAACATTAGTGTCACATGCGTATACACAACCGAATACAGGTTGTATGATTTCAACGGCAGTCCTCATTTCAACTAGTTATATTTTAATCTATCAAGAGAAGACAGTTTTTTTTAGAAGTTATAGTTAGTAAATCATTTTTAAGCAAACTACAAGAGACATTCTACAAAAAAAGAAACATCCAAATTGTTATTTTCTTAAGATCTTGTTTTAATGATGTAAAACCGTTAAACGAAACCAATAATTGTTCGTTGGGAAAGCTTTAAATTCTAAAAGTGAAAACTTAACAATGCTCGGGCAGGTAACATGGCTTGTTGAATGGAAACATGAAAGTAAAACTGATAACTTTTAATATATGTCAGTTACCATCACTCATACCAATTATGTGTTTTTGCCCATGCCGGGAAATTAGCTCGAGGCTCTTGACTCAGTAAACAGACTACCGACTGAGCTAGGGTGTATGAATATTTTATTTGTGTTGTTCTATACTCTATGGGTGTATATAGTGACTATCACAACTACCAGATGAATATTACATGACTTCTCGTATGAGCATAGGAAAGTAGACCAGTAAACTTTCAAGCTTCCAATTAAAATCGGCCCCAACCAGGAATCAAACCAAAATAGTTTGTGACTAGGTTAACATTTTAAATCTAGACTTTATAAGTACTAAATGTGATCAACTAATCTAAAGGCCTATTTTTTTTCATGGTAAATTAATATTTAATAAATTGTATGTTACTTTAAACTTAGTCCTGATTACTTTTAGAGCAATGTCCAACGTAGGAATGAACAGGTGGTAAAATAATGGCACAAGTCTTATTCGGATCCTAGAGTTGGCAACGCTCAATGCATGTCTGGAAAACAATTGATTTGCGAACATTTGTACCAACATGATAATATTGTACTCCTCGTGTAACAACCTCCAGCCAGATTTACTTACGAATATCTTTCCGAGATAACTTTTTGCAAGAACTATACTATTTGAGAGTGTGGTAGGATAAAAGCCCTCACAGAAGGTTATATTTAAATAAAATCGATCTAAGCACGGGTGGCTTGTAGAGAGGCATGAGATCCTTCAGGCGACCTCAATATTTTTGCAAATAAATGATCACTCTAACCATAAATATGTCGAGAACGCGACGTGAAATTTCAGTAGAGAAGTGTACCAAGTCACAGGAAAATATACTTTTTTTTAAAAATTCTCCCAAATTATCATGTTCAAATATACCATCGCCTATTTAAAGGAATTTGTATATTTTTATTATCTAGTTGACATTCCTATTCAAATAAAAACTAGTCCCCCCTCTAGTTTAAAGTTTAGAAAATGTACCTACCCCACATTCCCCTAAGGTATAGACTTTAACGAAAAGTATTTGAAAATGCTGTACAATAACTTAACTGGAGATTTTACAATTTTAGGTCGTGATTTAAAAAACCTAAAGTAGCAACTATCGTGGATAATCATACAAGTTTTAACATATAATGTTAGCTTCAAATCCTATGTATTCGCGAAAATATCGAATTTAAAAAATAAGTAGTTGTCTCAAAACTTATTTAGCGTTTGTTTTAGAGCTCCTATACAAGACAAACTTAATTTTATTCACCGAATAACTGATGATAATTTTTAAAAAACATTTGGTTGACATTTTTATTTTTATTGCAACTTGAAAAATAATATGGCAACTAAATCTTTCTTTTACCATGTTTGAGATGATTGATTAGTAAAAAAAAAAAATTGTTTCGACCCATACTTAGCCATTACAATATTGACTAGGATTTTAAATACATTTATAATCATTTAGCAACTTGGTTTTAAACGGTGGAAGTTCAAATGAATGTAATATTGGTAAAGGTCACAGGGTAGTTAAAATAACCGCTAAGGATATATGCCAAGGTAAGAATGCTTGCTTACACTATGGCCTCATAAGTTGAGCCATAGTAGATGCACGTAAGGTAAGCTTGTTATTTTACGAAGGGTGCATAAGAGTCCTCCGTATATTAGGTTACAAATATCTAAAAATATATTTGTGTAGATACTTCAGTATATATTTAAATGTTGACCAAAAAAAGATTAACAAAAGGATTTAATTACACGGGTTGAAAAATAAACCAAGCACATGAAATATAGGCTAATGGTTTCCTGGCATGCATAATTTAAAAAAATATATAGTAGAAAGCAATCAAAATGTAGCCATAACCTACGGTATCATTAGAGTACTTAACAGATATTCATTTTAGTAGTTTGTAAAAAAATTAAACAGACTTATGTGTCTCCGGGCGTGATTGGAACCCGTTCTCCAATCCTTAGTGCATCACGTTTACCACATCGCAGTCAACCCTACCTGCTATATTACTAATCATACCTGATCTCAATCAGGAATTTTTAAAGCCATTACTTGAAAGTTTCTATGGAGCCGTATCTATATACAATATTTAAAACTTAAAAGAGATAATTTCAAGAAAAGTAGTTCCAGGAGTTATAAAAAACTGCATATGCGTTCAATTTTTTTATATATATTATCAGAGGAATGTGGCCAATAATTTCAAAACTATTCTGAGGAAGCAGCAATTTCAATTAACGACAGTTTACTAGACAGATTTATTGAGAGCTATCAACCCAATATAAGGATACAGAGGAAAAGATAGGGGGGGGGGAGTCAAACTAGCACACTTTTCAAGACATTAACTCTTATATCTCAAACCCCATATGGACCCCAGCAAATATATATTTTTGTATTAAATTATACAGACACCTCTTAACCATAATCTAAAGTGTAATATAACGGTTTCAAGAATGAACAAAACCCAGCACTAACTAAATTTTAGTTAAAATTAGACTTTCCCTCTTTTTTCCTCTGCGTACTTCAATTTGGATTTGATTTTTTCTTTAGAAATAAAAATATTTACTCATAGAATTATCATACCAAGGTCTAGGATGGTATCTATACATAAGTCATGTAAATCTGAATATATTACATATTACTTTACATCAATTGCTATTTCCAACCTCTGGCCTGGGTCAGTTTTTTATTCAAGCCATATAAATTCCACTGCCAGTTTGCCAGGGCTGTCGTAGCTTCATATGCCTTACAATCCAACTTAAGACTAGAATAGACAGCATCCAGTCTCCCACCCGTTAATTCATCACTGTGGAAAGTTAAACACACATTTCACCAATGAAAAATTGTTCTGCCATGACGGGAATCTAACCTGGAACTCTTAGCTGAGTAAGCAGATACGCTACCAACTGAGATAGTAAACAAACATAAGCCTACTACCAACTGAGCTAAAGTGTTGGATTTATGTGAATGTATGAACGCTATTAAAACAGTATTTGAATCCACAAAACAATTTTTTAAGGGCGTTAAAAAGTCGAGCTGTATATTTTTCACACAAATCCCAAAACGCACCATATGTCTATTAAGATATATCACAAGCCTAGTGATTCTGACAAATAAAGTTTATTTGTAAGATTATTTTGCCCATACAAGTTTTTTGTGTAAAGCCCCGGAATTTAGATCCCAAAATTCTCAGATCGAGCCGAAATATAAACAGGATATATAAAGCCTAAGCCTGTAAAATACTTTGTTTCAAAAATAATTAGAGGATCAATATACAAAAAATGAGATCGCGGTAGTGGTTTGTTGAATGCCTGGGGTATGGTGGGGGGCACACAATATAAAATCGTCCCTCTCCCATTAGGGATTAAACTAGCCTTTTATATATCCTATAAAACTTCCTACTCTACAATTGTGTGTGTGTGTGTGTGTGTGTGTGTGTTAGATTGTTGGGGGAGGGCAAACAGCGGTTGAGTCCGTTAAATATCGACTTCAACCGGTAAAATACCCACAAGCCATCACTGCCAAATCACACTTTTTAACAGACTAGCCCCATTAATAAAGGTTTAGAGCCTAAGATGAAAAAGTCCACGACTATTCAGCGCGTTAAGGCGCCCATTTTCCGGAACGTCTTGTGTCTAGTTACCGCCCCCTACGTCATCGTAGTGCCGTTAACTAACCCCCCTGATCATTTGTCAGCTATCGGAGAAGGTTGCTACGTCACGCGTACATAGTAACAACAACAAAAGCTGGGAGCATTTCACTAACAACTTTGGAGGCGGGGAAAGAGGGCACCCTTAATTATATACCCTGGAGTGCTCACGGAGGCGCGCGAGACTAAATTATTTCACCAGATAGAAATTTCTCTGGTGAAGGTGTAAAGAGAGCGAGTATCAGAAGCCCCCAATGCCGAAAACTATTTTGCTTATTCCAGCGTGTAATTAATGACACAAATTAAGAGCCCTCTCTCTCCCCCCATTTCGATTAAATAGTNCTCTCCCCCCATTTCGATCAAATAGTCCTTCAGATGTGTTGAAGAGAATTTATTCGAGTGTACAACGTTAATTAACAACTTTTGTATTGTTCTTAGAAACTCATTTAGAGTTTAATTAATTTCGTTAAACTATACAGTCTATTTAAGTTAAAAATACCGATTTTTAATAGCAGTGTATATTGCCAACAAACTGTTAATAAACAATGTAACATAAGATATAAAAAAACTACACAGATATGTATATTGGAACTTTACTTTCATGTGTTCGTAAAAAGTAATGAATTAGTCATCTGTCACTAAACAGATGGTTTAAATTATTACAGCCCTAAAGGTACATATAGTGAACAATGGTGGTCAACATGCAGACTGTAGCGTAACACGTGGGCCCCACAACAGCGGTGGACAGGAGACACAAAAACCATTTAAATTGTTAATATAAACGTGTGTTCCATTTGACAATGTTTCCAAGAGAGTCCTTTTTGGACTTCTTAACATTTCAGTAAGTATTCTATTCTTTAAGTTGAAAAATAACGTATTGAAACGGAAATTGAACCCTGGACCTTTGGCTTAGTACGCCAATGCTCTAACCACCGAGCTACCAAGCGAGTGTTTTTGTGTCCGGTACACAGACAAATAATATACCTCCAGGTTGAAATAATTGGGCACCTTTTCACAGCTTGAGTCGTTCACCACTAGGATCGCTGCTGTCGGTCCTATCATCACCCAGCAGTGACACTAGCGAGGTTCAGTGTTTCAAGGACTTAAGCTGGTAAAAGGAGCGCAGCAAACCCCCGTAAGGCGGAGAGAGTGTTTCTTACTTGTCTGTGACACAGGATTATTCTTCACTCATTTAAAGGTAAACTACTGTGACGGACGTGTGGAAATCTTCGGCTATATATGTGTGATCAGGGAAGATCACGAGCTACCAGATAACACAGCTACCATCGAGCTTTTGGCTGCAAAAAGTGCAATGACAATTGTACGAATGCGTACATCATGATGGATTAAATAACCAAGCTATTATATTAGTATAGTTGTAGTTATAACCGTCAGTAAGTGTTCAAATGGTCACCTTCAGCCTGAATGCAAGCCTGCAGTCGTCGTATCTTAGAATGACGCACTCTTTCAAAAACACGAGAAGTTTGTCGGATTTGTTGTAAACGCTTACAAGAAGGCTGCTAAAGTATAACAACCATTGCCAACATTGAAAAACTATTCGTTTCAAGTGGCCCCAACAATAATAATCTAATGGATTTAAGTCTGGGGAGCTCTCAGGCCAACCAGTAGGTCCAGCACGACTTAGCCATGTGTTAGGAAATAGTTCGTTCAAGAAATGTCTGGTTACTCGGCAAAAATGTGGCGTTATGGTTTGCAAACAGTTAAGTGGAATCACTTGGCTGTAACTCTGAAACAAAGTCAAATGGGATGTATGTATGAACTTATTTCAAAGTTTGTGTCTTCTTGTTCACTGCCAAGGTGGGTCCCACATGTTACTTAACACACTATATATGGACGTAAACGGTTATTTCATAACGATATTACTATAGGTGAACATATGCATGAGATACTGTACTTTAATAACCAGCGAGAGTGTAAAACTAGGAAACCACCCAAAAAGTACGCCACCATTGTCCAAGAGTTAGGTAACTGCATCGGTGGTAGAATAACCCAAGGCATCACTCACAATACTGTAGATTGAACTTCCAGTTACGAGGAGATGGGGTGTGAATGCCGGTTGGGTGTAGGGAGGGATGTTTTCCTACAAATTGTCTCCCATTCAATCTCCTACGTAAGTGCTGGTACATTTCTTTTAAATTCTACCTTTCTTGTCCCTAGCATGTTAGTATGACTATGCGAATAGCCCAAATGGGCATTAAGACGTGAAAAACGCACACAGTTGGAACAATGTGCTAAAAACAATAATCCACCAAACATCCTGAGACTAGGTTTGAATCTCGGTTATGAAGTGTACAGATTAATGATCTTTTGTTTGAGAAACGCTAGATTAAACAGGTGTCCAAATTGACAGAATACATCCCCTCCTCCCCTTCCGGTATGGTCAATTCGAACAACGGCACTTCTTCCTAGGAATGATTAATTTGGTTAACTAGAAAATATATTTACAGCTTTTTAGAACTTTTATATTTATTATAAAGTTTTTATACTCAAGCAATAAAAGTTATTGCAAGTCGACAAAGAGCTGATAGAGTCTACGGCCTACGCCATAAAATTATGTAGGAACTCACCTTTCTTCAGAAGGAGACAGAGTTGCGATCCATAGTTTGTTATGTTCTTTAATATTAGGTTTTTGCTGGCTCGAGGAATTGTTACCACTTCTGTTAGAATTCAAGTCATTTGTCTTTACAAAGCATAATGTGTGGATAAATAAGGTCACTCTTTAAGAAACTTGTTTTTCTATGAATACTATAAAACCACAAAATCAAAAGTATATAAATAGTATATTTGAACATTTCTGACAGTAGAAAAACAAAGCCGAATCTACTATCCCGAAATGATGTATGTTTTGGTCACTAATCAACAATCACCAAAATCACAGAAATGTATAACATGCTTTTATTAAATAGTTATTTTCCTATAAACAGTAAATATTTTCTGTATATTGAATATAATGGTGGTGTTATATACAAGTGGTTAAATCTAAGAAATCATTATGCTTTGCCTTACATTTACATAATTTTTATTTCAACATGTAGCTCAAAAAATTGACAAAAAGTAATTATCTGAGCATTTTATTGCTAGGACATATTATATGCATGCAAAATAATACAGGATTTAATTTTGCCAAGCATGTTCAAATATTAATTATTGTAACATAAAACTTGTATTTAAAAAAAAAAATCTAACGATTTAATTAAAAATTTTAAAACAATTATTCCAGTACCATATTTAATTACTAA
The DNA here is from genome assembly GCA_901482245.1 of Timema douglasi. Classification (NCBI taxonomy): domain Eukaryota; kingdom Metazoa; phylum Arthropoda; class Insecta; order Phasmatodea; family Timematidae; genus Timema; species Timema douglasi. The sequence continues at coordinate 113,062 of CABEEJ010001756.1, read as the reverse complement.
GAAGTTATGTGAACAAATATTATTAAATTTAATTTTATTCATTTTTAATAGCACAGTTTTGGTTTAAAAATAAGCCTGTGCTACTTTTTGGGAAGAAACTATAAAAAAATAATTTACTAGGGACGAGGAAGAATTTGATACGAAAAAGTGCTCTCACATTAGCATGTTGAGATAGATTATAAAACCAAAGTGAATTTTACATTTAAAAAATTGCAGTAATGCACCTTGGTGGATATTCGTGAAGCTTATCTCACCATGAAAGGCACTAATCCTGAAACATTTGTCAATATTTAGTGCATAATTAGTGCTTTAAATCATGCAGTCTCTAAATTAGTTGTTTTATTTACAAGGTACTAAGAGGCGTACATTACCGGCTGAGGGAGACTAGCTTCATGCAGCCCCAACATGTAAAGCAAAAATTCAGAAACACGTGTCAATATTTAGTATATAATCCTTGCTTTCAATCATTAGGGCTCAGTAATAATTAGAAATTTTAAGTATCCATCAAAAAAGTTGCTTGAATTTACAGTATATCATCGGTAAGCTTCCAGATCTTGATACGACCATAAATGTTGCGATATTTAGGGTTAAACATTACGGGCTTTATTTAATATAGAAAATACAAGTTCATACTTATAAATTAAACATGTTGCTGAAGGTTTTTATATTGTTAAGCTGATTTTGAAACTTTTTCAGTTGAAACTTCTATTCAGGCACTAAACCTTGTAATAAATGTTTTATATTTAACCTTCACGTATCAGAGCTGAATTAATTTTAGTTAAATTCATTTTAAAACTGAGCTGAATTAAGCTTTATTAAAAATTAATTTTTATCTTGCGTGTAGTGAGTAAAATTTTGCTTTTGTATACAGTATACATATTTTAAGATATTAAATTGCCCATCACAACATTGTTGGTAATTAGTATATGTACAGTAAATTTATACTCTTTTTTTCTCTTCATGTAATGTTTTTTGTATAGCCCAAAGAATGAGTGGAAGCTCACTGGATTTATAAGACTAATTACTAAGACCATAAAAAATATATGTTTTAAATTTAAGCAACATAATTCAAATTATGGTTCTTTATTTCACGGGACCAGCCTAGTGAAGCTTCTGGACAGGATTTTAACCCCATCCTCTTGAAGATAAGAGCAACACGGCAAAATGAAACTAACACGCACTGTCGAACAATGAACTAGATCTTGATTTTATACTGATAAATCAGTATGTACTTACTTTGATCTATCAATAAAACGCTCCTTCCCCTTATTCCATCCTAATTTTTTGTGGTGAGCAGATAGTCTAAGTCTAGTCCCCCCCCCCCCCTTTTACGGGGGTCCCCATTTATTGTATTATTGTTCATGGTCAGTTGTTTTAATTTATCGAAAACACATTTATTCATACATTTACAAAATAATTTTATATTATTATTATCAGCACCACGTTTTACTACCCGTTCAGATTATACACACCTATGCTAATGCGTAATGGTAGTGGATTCATATTTGAAATGGAGGACCTACAGTTTAACGTGTAATCCGAACCACGGTTGAGGCCTGGCTTTACACACACTCACACGTTTTGATTAATACACGTCTTATTATAGGGGAAGGAAGCGTTTGACAATCAGATAAATCTGTGCTGGGGCCGAATATTGAATCCCAGATCCCAGCACAGAAGTTTGACACCTTGCTCCTAGACTGTCAGGTCACCATCTATGTTATTAATATATAATTCTAATATATATCATAAGAAGGCAAAGCATATACAACTGTTCGGAAATCAGAACCAGTTTGTGAACATATTTATTCATACATTTACAATAAAAGCTTCTGCAGATAATATTTTTAACATTTTTTAATTAACACCTAAAACTTAAAATGGTACGGGTTCACTGTGCGACGTGCGCTGACTCAACTTTCAACTAAGCGAAGGCAAACATCAAACTAAAAGAGCGCATGCGCATGGAGTCAACTGCTTTTCCTTCTTTCTGCGGCTATTCTTTACTTCCAAAGCATAGATGGAGGATATGGCTGAAAAGCATTAGCTTTGACGCGTCAGAACAGCAAAAGGAATTATCAATTATCTTTACATTTTCTGTTGTGACCTTATCAAAAAATTACTTTATTTGTTTCTGAAAGGTTGTATCTAGGATTATCTAGTAGTTACACTTGTCTCATAACTGTGACAATATACTTAAAGGGCCATTGAAAATGAGCAAATTTCGATTTTTCTTTAATTTTTTTATATATAGAGCTTATTAAAATGTAAGGTTGAGAGTACTATATAAGCATGTTCCCGCCTTTTATCTTCATTTTGGCTTAAGTAAAGTTTGGAAAAAATAAAACGCTAGCTAACCATGGCGTATTTCCTTAACGTTAGTAACACATTCCAGCGCTTCGGTAGGCACCCCCCTTAAGCTCACTCAAGTTCCCTACACTCACATATCCAGGGCACGCATCACTTTCGCTTTTAATCTAACTACAAAAAGGGCAAGAGTATAACAATTTACGGTTTATGTAGTAATGTTTAAATATAACAGCCCAGTTTTAAGGAACTAAAAAAAATAATTTCCTTAGTTAAATATTTTCTTAACACACGTGATATTTAGTTTTATTACCTTCCTTGGTGGCGTATTTAGCTAACGCGCTAGTTTCGTGTTGATATAGACTGTCTAGGAATGGGAGATCTAGATTCGAAACTCACTCGAGTGAACTAACAGGTTTTTTCCTTAATGGTTTTCCACTCTCCATCAACGCAAATGTGGGTTCACCTCCTCTAAATTCAAACTTCCCAATTCCTAGCCCATAAGCGTATAACCCAAACGGGCAGTAAGACGTGGTGCTAAATACATCCAGTTTTATTTCAAATGAATTGAGGTGTTTGATTTTTATAGAAATTTACTTTGAGATAACACTATTTTAATCGTTTAGAAATAGTTATTTTTTTCTTATTTTAGTAATTACTTATAATGAACTATTACAAGAAATATTGATAAGGTCACGTCACCAATTTAACGGATTGTTTGGGCTGGTTTTTTAAGATTCAATAAATATTAAACTGCTAAAAATAATACTAAAACCCATGCCTTGGGATTAACATTAGGTAACTATCTTGTGATAGCTCTTAATCGTCAATTAAAACCTCTAATTAATAAAATAACAATGTGCCTATAGATTAAAAATGATAAATACATATTTAAGAAAAGTCAAACACCGCATCTCAGTCAGTATCGTGAGTTACTACTGAATTAAGAGTTCCGGGATCGATCTCTGGCATTGTCGAAAAGTTTACACCCTGAGTAATCGGGGTTTTTACTCTTTTAAAACGATTAATTAACGGTAGTGGTATCTGGGTGCTGTGATGGTTCTATAATTATTCACTTTAAATAGCTGCAAAAAAATTGTTGAAAATATAGTGTCAAAGTTTATTTAGGGAGATGCAGTTCAATTCTCCACTTTTCCCACGAATCACTCATGTTATCGCCTAGATTTTTTTATGGAATGCAGCGCATTTCACCGTCTGCTGGACTTCCCGACCAGTGGTGGGGATGGAGATGGGGGGGGGGGG
>CABEEJ010001756.1:98352-109413 GCA_901482245.1 Timema douglasi | reverse complement strand
GGGGGGGGGGGGGGGGGGGGGAGGGAGAAGCAAAGAACGAGGATTTAGCCTCGCCCACAAGGTAATTAAATGTTGAAACCTCTAGAGTGAAAAAAAAGCTGCACACTCTAAAGGGGTGGAGGGAAATATGTTTTTTGTTAATTTTGCAGTTTTTCTAATACTGTCGAGTCAGTGTGGTGGTTGGGGTAGGGGGAGGTGGTTATTTATAAGTTTCATTAACAAATACAATAGTACTCATTTGGTCAGACTGAACTACCTCATCATACTTCACTTCAGAGAGGTATTTAATGTTGTAAAGTTTTTTAAAGTGCTGCTAAATATATTGCAGGATTATAGATGTATACAGCCCCCTTACAAGTCCCTCATAAATAATTATGCAACCCCCTACAAATCCCTCATACATAATTATGCAACCCCCTCCCCTACAAGTCCCTCTTACATAATTATAAGTCATTCATAAATAACTATACAACCCCCAATAGTTCCTCCCAAATTAGTATTTTAACATTCACAAGCTACTCCCAAAACAATATTATAATACTCCCAAAATAATAATATAACACTTATCGTGTATAATAATTTGTTGTTTGGTTATAAACATTTTCAAAGGACAAAGAAGAATAGCAACATATTTCAGAGTTTTAAAAGTAGTTCAATCGTTTTTAAAATATCTTCCGAAAATATGGGTGTGTTAAAAATAAATGTTTTACATTAAACAACAGTTGTAAGGGAGTGGATGCCGTCTTCCACGCAATGTGCGTTGGCTTTTAAAAGGGTGCCGGTTACTCCAAAGGGAAATATGTTCACACTGCTGTATTTCTTATGGTAATATCAATTATGAAGCTTCAAAACCATTAAAAAACAATCTTCTATTGTATACAAATAGGAATGATTTGACCCTATTTTTAAAAAGTCATTACTTTTAATTTGAGGAAGGTTTAATCTGTATTTTTAACATTTACTTTGATGTCATAACTAAGACATTCCACGTGAAACGTCCTCGTAAATGAGCAAATTTAACTTTTTAACTGTCGTTTTAAGTTATAAAACTTAAAAAAAAGTGTTTTTTTATCCTAGAGACTCTTCACCTCTGATATACACATGACTCATATTTCAAAATATCTAACTAATTCCTAAATGGAGCGTGATTTTCCAACGTCTCTCTCACGTTTCCACGATAGTCGAGCTCCTTATACAGGGTGGGGTTGAAAAAACCAGACGATCTATGTTGAGAAAAGTTATGGACAACATGTTTAGGTTTGCTTGACGCCCGACGAACTCACCCGAGTGACGTCTCCAAAAAGTGAAAAAGTCCTAGTACAGTATGTAGTTTGCTTTTATTTGGCTAGTGGATATTTAATTTACAATTTAAGTGATTATTTTCAAGTACTAATTGTTTCAGCCCCACCCTGTATATATTTGTAAATAAGCCATAAAATATATACGTACCCTCCTGCACATTTTGAGAACAAAGACGAGTTCCGAACAAGCTTCTCTTACCTGCAAAAAGACAAAACATTAGATTAAAAATATATCAATATCGAGATAAATATAATGTTTAATATTTGTATAATTACTTTCATAAGAGTATACATAGCCAATTCAATTCAACACTCAATTATGGCAAACAATTTAGCTAAATATATTTTGCTGTCTTTTGTATTTTCTTCCCCCCCCCCCTGCATGTTCTCCTACTGCTGGGCAACTCCACTCAAACAAGTTATAAATTCATTGGATTTGTCATTTAGTAATTTCTACTTTAATAGCCTTATGCGTTGCATCCCTTAGACTAAACATTATTCTCACTCGATAGGCGCAGCGCTGTAGAATCCCTGGAAAACGCCTGCAATTCATTCTTTTCGCCACGCGCCCATCGTCCAAGTGCTGCAGGCTTCATACTACCCCGGCGCTTCCCAACCAGTCCTTGTGAACAGGAGCAGGCGAAATACGCACCGGTCCTGTCATTACCATACTTTTGTGACTACAGACAGGCCTACCTTCACCCCTTTCCACGTCCTCGCTTTAATTACATATTCATGAGAGAGCAGTGTAGATTAGGGGGGTGGGGGAAAAAACATGGTTGGGGTTGGGGCGGAAATACATCATTTAAATAATTAATTATAACGCGGCAATGTTTTGAAAAGGTAATGGGCGAATTTGCATACACGGTCTAAACCCTGTACACAAACATTGACAGTTTATGACGCGATACTGACATGGACTCAGTGGATCGGTGCGACATCACTGACAAGGGATGTGCGGGGTTGTTGATAATATATGACCGTTTTACGTGGCAGAGTTTCAAAAAAGAGTAATGGGGGCGGGGGCAATGGGGTCCAGTAGATATTTTAAGATTAATTTTATATATAGTGTTATTAACAAGAACATTTCTATAATATGTCATGGCATAGCAGCAATTTATAAGAAACATTAAAAAAAAGTTCTCATTAAATAAAAAAAATGCCCATTACAATAATTCAAGAACTCTTCAGATTCTGATGCGCACAACAAAAAAAGGAAACTTATCTAATTAAGCAAAATTTTGTGTGTCAATTTAAAAAAAGCTATTTTTTGTGTGTCAGTTAAAAAAAAGGTACCAACCTACAACTATATTTCCTATCAATAGCACCTGAAATTTAATCGAATGTGGCCATATTTCGATTAAGTATTAAATTATTGATCTATATTCTCCTAACATCTTTAAAATATTTTGTTCATATTAGTTAAAGTTCAGTGACAATCTGTGCACTTGGAATAGTTAGAGAACTGTAGCACTCATTTAATTAAGATATAATACATACATATTTTAACTATATATGCTAATAAATGAAAAATATTCATCGGTAAAAATAATTTACAATGATAGGTAAACCATTTAAATGTCAAAATTAATACTAAACTTGAACACAAATATTAACAAAACTATATGGCTGCAATGAGGAAGGTATAATATAAAGAAAGTGTGCCTACATTTGCATGGAGAATAAAAAACCATTAGTATGAATTAAAATGTACATTTGTCATAGATATATCTTCAAACCCCAACCCCATGGCACGCCACCGTCCTTAAATCATGTAAGTGTTGGGGGGAAGAAAGAGGGGGCCAAAATACATTTTATAATGTATAATACTAATGTTTATGACTATAGAATATTTAAAAAAAATATTTTCTAGAAAATATATTAATTATAAAATTTCACTTATATTTTTTTTACTATATTCATTTGGAATTTAAGGTATTTTAAGATTTTGTATCACTCGCTTCATTACTATTTCTTTTTTCTAGGAAATAATTAAACGATTAAAATCATCTAATATACCAAATAGTAAAAATAACACAAAAACGTAAGATAGAAAGGGATTGGGATAGGGGAAACCATCTTTCCATCTCTTTAGTGGGAGAGGGGGCTTGAAAATAGTGAAAAAAGCCTTGCCTATTATAGGGACACAACGACTAAATTTCAGTATTTAATCTAGTTCGGTTTGTTGGTGTTTGGGAGGTCTCACTTCTAATCCACGCAGTGTGTACCGAGAATGTATTCTCCCCAGTGGTATCACTATCCCCCCTTATACTCAAAGCTACCATAGAGAAAGAGAACACTAGAGGGAACCAAGGGTAGGGCAAAATCCAGTCCATTTTATAACATTGTAAATTGTAGCTCTGTCGATTCACCGCAGAGGAGCGCTGACAAACGTACTTTCAAATTTGGACTCGTGTTTTCGCGCCATAAAACCATTCGTTATAGGATTTAGGTTCCGAAGTAGAGTTAGTTTTCTTAGAGGAACTCGCAACGTTGTAAATGACCCATCACCATTGTAAAATATAATAAACCGTCCCAAAGGGAGAGTTGCAAGGGCGATGAAGTGCTTACAATGTCACCCAGCAGTGCCCTCCTGTCCTACTCTCTTCCCCCCCGACCAGGATCACTGACCGACCAAACCATACAGCACCATTACCAATAATTGCTAGAGAGAAAAATACTAGAATCTATTCAGTAGGTGTGTCTTGGTAAAGGGTGGATTCTAGTTTGGAGAACAAAATGGCTAGTATAGGAAGAGAGAAGTATGCTTTTAAAGGCTGTTCTAACACTGGAAACAAATTATCATTGTTTACTTTTACAATTTGTGATGAAGATAAGTAAGAATTTTAGTTATTTTCTTATTGTTACTCCTACACAAGACCACCTTAACTTACTATTTTAATAGCATTTTTCATATTTAAAAATAATCTCATATCAAAACTGATCAATGATTTTAGCAAATTTTATCAACTTCTTTTCATTTGTCTGATCTTTATTATTATTAAAATTTTCTGTATACATGCGTATTCATTTATTTAATGGCTTGGTATCCTTTAACATTAACAAAAAAAGTTGTTTCCACTAAACGGGGTAATGATGAGAAACTTAAGGCCTTTCGTAAATGTTTTCACTCTTGCTGGGAGAAGATTGAAGACCGTCATGGAAAAGCCATCTCTAATGTACATTAATCTGATTCATATTCAAAGCTCCCGTCACTGGAAGATGATTAAATGAGATTCTTACTGCTTTACTGGGCGTGAACCTAAGTCAGGGGAACATAATATATCGTTCGTTCATTAAATCGTAATTGTCAAATTAATTTAGATTTCTAAATTCTATTTCCCATGGCAATCAACAGTTTCACTGGTATAGTGATCCTTTTTTATACCATAGCTGCAATACAATAATGTAAAAACGCTTATTCACAGTTCCACTCCCGATCACCATATAAAATTTCTTCAAGTTTCAACTAACTTTGTAATGATCCTATCATATCCAGCTACGACAGGTATGGCCACACACAGCTTGTGAAGGCATTCAATTCTAAGGTGTTTCAGGAAGAAAGCCCTCCTAGCCTCCAGAGGCTCACCTTACCACCAATATTTTTATCATACAAATTTAATTTTCTGAATTTGTTACCGATTTAACATAACAGTATATAACATGACACACATACAGGTGATTTTATTATCTATTTGAAATTCTTGGTTTTATTTTAATTAATTTAAAATAAATATTTTATAAGTGAATCCTTATTTAGAATTAGAAAGCTAAAATTTGTTCGGAACTGTGTGGTATCTTCTTGAATGTGCCTAGTAAGAACTATCTTTGCAATAAATTTTATATGTATTGTTTTTAGAAATACTTGGGAATTTTTCCATACATTCGGAAAAATTTAAATAACATTTTATATTTAATTAACTTTTTTTTTTTAGCAAATTAAGCTTTCTAAGAAATTAATATGGAATATTTGTTTCTAATTTCAAAGTATTTGCTACAATTTTAGCTTTTGATAGTAAATTTGGTGTGGTTGATATTTTTGCTTTCATTTAAGTGCACTTAGTTTAAGACTTATGTCAAATTAGTTAATAAAATTAACCGAATCAGTGGGCAGATGAATAAATATCAGGATTATCAAGTCTGACTTGTCAGTGACTTAGAGCTCAGGGTTCAACCCCCTGTGTAGAGCGGGCTATTTCCTATATAGTTATCTAATCTCCCTGGCCGTAGGTATGGGCGAACTTGCTTAAAAACTCTATTGTTCATTCACGGGAGGAGTTTACCTGGGAAAGGTCTTTTTTCTTATCAATATCCTACTATATAATAGATTTCTGGTAGGGAAAAAAGTCCTTTCCCAGGTAAACTCCTACCGTGAACGAACTTTACATTCTTCATTCACATTCGAGTGTTATTAATACGAGTATAGACCGGTTCGGTAGTAGGGCGCAATGGAAAAACAATTTCATAAGCCTTATAAATATTAAAAATTTAAAAAATATTTGGCTCGATAAAATTGGTTTGCATTGCGAAGATTTTAATATAAGAGAATCTCACTTAGACCTATCTACAACCATGTTTACAACATCACAATAATGGTTTAGATTTTAAAAATATCCATTCAACCTTTGGTCAGGGATTTTTAAATTCAATATAAACAAACAATTTTGGTTATTTGTCACGCTCCAAAAATAATATAAAGATTGTCGTTACACTTTTAATAAAATATAGGCCATTGAAGTATTAAAAAATGGCAAACAGAGTTATCTAAAAACCTTCAAGTGTTCTAATCCTAGTTTATAGATTAATCTTTTCACTTCGTCTTAGTACCCGTCCAGCATATCCACATTTAATTACACTACTGAGGTGGATAGGATTTAAAGAGGAAATGTATATTTTCGTGGAGGGAGATGAGAAAATAATTTAGAAAAATCACCCTTAGCACATTCGGCTTGTATTCGAATAATTACCTTTCCATTACCAACGAACCAAACAAGAGGAATGTTAAACCCGCTTGCTCACTAACACTTGTTTCAATTACTTTAGATTTCTTGACTAATGTTTACATGAAAGGAACTAAAAGGTCGCAAAATATAATCAATGAGCTTGGTCAGTATTTCGGAAGTTGATCTAGCAGCGCCATTCTACCAAACAAAAGAAAGCTTATTTCCAGGGCTGGATAACTAAAAAACAAACAATGAGTAACTTAACAATTTCTATTATTTTAACTTACATTTATATTTCAATTTTTAACTTCCTTATAATCGTTATAATCAACTTAAACAAGTATAAAACTAAAACCTCAAAAACAATGTGACCTACCCCCTAAACATGCCGCGGAAAACACTCCGCTACACATTTTATTTTAAGTCATGACTGTTCCCATATATCATATAAATCAGGTCAGCTGAATCTAAAATAAAATAAAAAAATTTATGTATACAAAAAGTATTAAATAGTACTGCGTCTCACTACTTGTTCGGTTTATATGCCTGTGTACTAATTACACTAATGGTTTAGGGATTAATTATAGAAAACGCACCCGAATATGCGTGGAGGTAGAGTGGAAAACCATTTAGGGAAAACCACCCTCACTGCACCCAACCAAGGTCAATTTTCCACGTCTTTAGCAGTTATCCCAACAAGAGAATAGCGGGTTGGACCGCACGGCTACCGAAGCGGGTTGAATTAAATTATTAATATATTGATATTTTACTAGGCCCTATTTTGACCAATTTTAATGAACCAGTTTTTTAGATTTTTTTAATAGTGATAATTTTATCCAATTTCGACAAAGCTCGGTACGCACCCAGTTATTTTTTAAATTATCAGTAAAATATTACTTATTTACATTTTTAATCTATATTAAGAGCGTTCATCGCATGCCAATCAACTTTGTGATACACTCGTTTAAAAATAATACATTAACACAAACACTAATGATGTGGATATATTTTTTTTAAATTGTTTGGGGTCTAGTAGTAATCTATTTACATTCATTACAGCAATTTTTTTTTAAATTGGATGAATCTAGAAACTATTTGAAGAGACCCCCAACCTGGAACATGTTTGAAAATTAAATACAATTAGAAGTTATTTAATGAAACTCTTTCAGTTTCAAATTTCAAGAATATTAGCTAATTATGAAATACAACTAGAGGGAGGATAATTTATTCCAGGAGAGCCAATGACATCCCCCTACACCCCACTCTTCGCTTTCGCTATCACTAATTTGGAGTGGTCCTTACCTCAATTTCGTAAATCAGAATCTTTGAAAAGCTATTTAGAGTAGTCCTCCTTTAGGAAATTTTTGAAATTCGGATGCCTCTAGAGTCTAGAAACTATTTTAAATATACCTCACCTTCCAGTTTGAATTTTCTATAAGCTATTTGAAGGGATCTTAGCCAAACTATTTTGTAAAATTTGAATGCTACTATAAGCTATTTAGATTGATCCTCGCCTGAGTTTCTCTCAAAAAGGATATGCCTCTAGAACATATTATAAGTGGTCTTCACCCGATTATATTTTGAAAATTAGATCTTCTTAGAGGTTATTTGAAATGGTCCTCGTCTAAATTTATTATATAAATTCCTTTAGCCGATATTTGAGGTGCTCTTCTACTGCAAATTTTTTGAAATCCAAGATCTTTCAAATACAATTTGTAGTGCTCCTCGCGTGAAAACTCTTCAAAATGACATGCATCTAAATTATTATTTTTTACTTTTAAATTTGGATGGCTCTATAACAGGCATGTCAAACTTGCGAACCCGATTCATTTTATGTGCAGCCCACGGACCTTTTTATGAACCAACATAAAATATGACCCAATTCATCCTTTAATAAACAGTAATAGGAATACAACATTTGAGATGACATTTGAAATTTGGTCATTATTTTCTGAAATATACTAGGCAAGGTTGGTGTACCAAATTTTGCTCATTACTCACCAAGGATCTATTCCCAAAAATGATTAAATTTGCGAATCAAGTATGTATAATATTTGTCATCACACAAGTGTGTTTTCGCTCATTAAAAGGAACAAACTTCCGAACGATCACATTTACCGACACACATGTCATATGTTTGTGACTTCAACAAGCGATCTAAAACCGCTCATACATTTTATGCAAATATAAAAAATCAAATTTGGGAGTAAAAAATAGGGCAAGTATTAACGTTTTGTGTAGTCTTAGTTTAATGTTTTGCTATAGTAAGGATTTTACAATGAGATTTTCCCATTTAAAATGCATACAATATTGAACTTTCTGAAATGCAGCCCTCTTATTATTTTAAATGCTCAATGATGCCCTTAAGGTCAAAAGAGTTTGACAAGTCTGCCCTAGAAGCTCCTTGACATTTGTTTTTACAGATACCTCTATAAACTATTTGGAGGGGTCTTCGCCAGAATATTTTTCAAAATTGAATGCATCCAACATTTATTTGGAGTTTAATTTAAGCTCATCTTTCAGCTTTATATTCGATAGTATCAGAAGATTTGGAATAATTATATCTAGGAGAAAGCATATTTACTACAGGGGAAAAATTATTTCCAGAAGGGGGAAGTGCCCCCTTGTCCCTCCCAGGAACAAATTATTAGGAACATTTTTTTTAAACAACATAAGAAAATATTAATTTAAATCTATTTACTATTCTTTAATTAATCTTCATTATATCATACATAGCACGTTAAAATTATTAATATATTCAACAAATTTGCTATGCATAGTTAGTGAAAATATATCAAGTTAATATTAGTTCCAATTCTTATCAAAATAATATATGTCAAAATGTATGAATTATAATTAATATAAATGTACTAGAAATGTGTAAGCCTAAATTGAATTTCTTATAAAAATAATGTGTACATTATAATGTTTATTTTGTGTAAATATTGTATTTATTCATTTTACTTATTGAGATGTCAATATTGCTATTATAATGCTTCAAGATGAACATGATTAAGTTTAAGTAACTTTTTGCCTTAAGGGGGGGGGGGGAAGGGGGGAGACGCGAGAAAAGTTGTGTTTTTCAGTATATATAGCTAATTATTTTTGGTCAAAATAAATATAATATTGCTTTAATAGAAACATAGAATTTAATTTCCTCCACATGGTGTTTTTGATAGTTCTTTAAGAAATCTCAATGGTGTCCTGGAATTTAATGACAACTTTTTCTCTTCATTTAAATAGTTTTTTAGATAATACCACCATGCTTAAGACATATTCAACCACTATTGACATCATGTGAAGAAGATTAAACTCCATGTTTCTATGTAAGCATATTTTATTTATTTAGGCCAAAAAAACGTGTTTAATATAAACACTGAGCACTGGATTTTTTTCTCGCATCTCCTAAATTCCCACTTTAAATGTTTTGTTTGTATTAGTTAATTAATTGCCAAGGTGTTTTCACTGAATATTTTGTGTTTTTGATGTGCCACCTTAAATTAACATAATCTAAGAAACTATATCTTATGTATCTTTTATTATGCTCTTTACGTTTCAAGATAAAAAGAGAATTGTGACGATTGTTTCGGTTTGTTTCTTCGTAATAATTGGACAAATTGATGTATTTCGGCTAAAATCGAAATAAACATAGGCACCCAAGAGGGACAAAATATTTCGATTTTTGATCAACTTTAGCCGTATTATTTTGGGGGCAAAGATGTCCAAAGTAAAAAAAAAACTATTTTATCACGTATGGCGCTATAAGTCATATAAACGTTGAAATTATACTTATCAAAATTAGTATGTCTATTTGGACCACAATTCGATAAAGTATATTTAAATGTGTGCAATATATTTTTTAAATATGAAATACCATTGTACCCGCCAGTACTCCAACATTCGCGACCTGACCTCTTTGATCAAAGTCAGGCACACAGGCATGCAACTAACTCCCCTGGTTTGTGATGGTTTTCTTAAAACTACTAATATAAAAATCTGGGACTCTTATCCCCCATCCCCTTCTATAGCAAGTGTTCGTGATCTATTATCCTAGTGTCTGTTTTAAGTTTATTGTGAATGCCACCTCCCCTCCCCCTTCATCATCACAAAACTACTACGGGACAGTCATACTTTAACTCAAAGAATGATGAAAATGAAGGTAAACATAGCCAACACTGTAAGGGACTGGTTGACATAGTAACATGACGCTTTAAGGAAACCAAAAGTTGAAACACTTGTGTTCGAAGCGGTCACTCGACAGAACTAAAATTATCGAGACTCCAGTGTAAAAACCACAAAAAAAATATATTTTTTTTTTTATCCTATGATGTCTTCTCTCTATAGTACACATTTCTCTGTGAAACTACTCTTAAGTCTACACCTTAATTTCCCCCCATAAACTCAATTAAAATATGGGTGAGCCTGAATGGGTTATAAGATCCGCAATGGGAAGCAAAGTTCAGGCAAAGCTCACTTATGCCAAAACACGAGTGTCATGGAAAAGAAGCAACGCATATATTTACTAGCGATTGGCATCGCGTTTGTAAACTAAGGTATCGATCAACAACACGCGCATCAACAGTTTGAGGTTTCAAATATTTAAAAGGGTCATCCAGCCCTGATGTACCCCATCCAATCTATTTCCCCTTACTTTCACCCCTCCCGCAAGCTCCCTAATTCCCTCGGACGGCTTAAAATATAAAATACCCTCGATTTAGGACACAGGTAGCTTTAAATAATTTATTTGTGAATAAAATATGCACCAAGTAATCTAGAAACCGACTTTTTATCCATCCAACCTCCTCCCCCCCCCCCCC
>CABEEJ010001756.1:84952-98334 GCA_901482245.1 Timema douglasi | reverse complement strand
CCCCCCCCCCCCCTTACGCTATTTCCAGTCGTTTTGATGCTACGCGGCCGCTGCTACTCATCCCCTTCCCTCCTTTCCCAACCCATTTTCCCCAGCATTTCAAGCTAAATTTATCGTGTTAAGTGGACTATCGGAAGAATGGAACATGCCAAGTCTGTCCGCGGCGCTAACTTTTCGAGTACACTAAAGCGGTAGTTAAAATGTCGGAATATTGCAGCTATTATTATAGCGAGTGCTATACGGAATCATCGCAAATAACTAGCTGTACACATTTAAAATAAACTTAAATGACTAATGTGCATAGAGAACACAACCTTTTCTAAACATAGCTGCACTATTTTGGATATAAAATATAATCATACATAACAATAAAAAAGGGAATGCGTTAAATATTTAAAAAATACAAAAAAAAAAGCTCTACGTTCTATAAACTACATTATTTATGATTTTGGGTATAGTAGAATAATTAGTAGAACAGTCCTAGTGGTGCAGTACGTAGGGAGTTTTAATTCTGGAGGGGTATCCATTTAGTATAATACATGTATTCCAAGAGGTGTGGATTACTTCCCTCATTCTAGTTTTTAAAAACACAACCTTGATTTTATTAAGAATATTCATTTGGAAAACCCTTTAATAAATTAAAACATATTTAGTGTGGTCAAGATTGAAAACATTTTATTATATTATTTGTATAAGCAGTACTGATATTCTCTATCGAAGGTGACAGCTGCAGATCACATTATTTGACGTATGAATGCGTGAAGGCAGATCTAGTAACTTTTTCTACCCTCCAAGTATGTTCATTAATAATACAGTTAAGGCTAAAAACATTAACAAGGACAAATTTTAAAAAAACTTGTCATATTGTATGTCCAACCATAAACAATTACCACGCCCTTCTACCTTCCAACTATGGAGAGAGACAAAAAAAAAGCAGGGGTAGTTACCCACCCTTTATTTAAAAATCACACATCCTCTAAGGGAGGCAAACTCCACTGCCCAAGACATCCCCTACTCGCGCGCTGTACCACACCCGGGAGCAAACTACCCTTCGAACTTCCCATCGCAAGAGGGAAGTTTTCCCACCACTCTCCCTCCTTCCCCAGCCCGTCTAAAGGGGGTGTCGAGAAAGAAGAAGGGAACTAAGCAGAAGTTGGACGTGTTTTTGACACCTCGGTGTCACTTGCTGCATCGTGTAGCACGGGTTGTGTCTCGAGCCTTTTTTTATTTAAAGAAAAGAGAAGGGGTAGTAGATGAGGGTGTAAAGTTTTTCTTAGACATTTTTTCCACCCTTTTTTCGTCCATCCACGTGTATGTGTGTGCACGTCATTTTCACGGGTGGCAAGCGTCATCTGTTGGTAAGAGTCTAAAGGTCGCACGAGGCTCGGATGCGAGAGAAAACTTCCCAATATTTTTTTTTTCCATAACAGCCCCACTAACCAGTGCCAACGCCCCTAAAAGATAAAACATCGTAAAGGGATGTTGAGAATGGGGTTTGAGGGGAATTATTTAGTTTATGTAGTTGTCTGAATACTCTACCTTTAGTCCCCCTCCCAAGAAACTTAAGATTTTTTTTTAAAAAATAAATAAGAAAAAAAAACCCAGCTCGTCACCAACTTTTAAACGTTATCGATGGGCCTTTACGGTGTCACTACATCCGACTACTTCACTTATTTTTGTCGATCCTTACGATATCGTTTCCTTTCTTTCGTAATCCCTACTCTCTAGTACTTTCTTTTTTATACTTAGAGCTCATAAACTTTTTAAAGGAACGGATTATCGGATGCCAGTACTAACCCTGTTTTACAGCTGTAAACACTGAAGCTTATTTTGGTTAAGGTAATCTTTACGAAAGTTGCACCACCCGTGGTCTCCATGCCAGTGTATTAAAATCTAAACTTAAAAATAAAATAAAAAGACTTAAAAGTTTAAGGATCTAAAAAAAACTTTAGTACTAAAACTCGAAAGTTACCATCAAAAGAGCTGAAATTCCACAGCGCCAGTAATAAACTTAAAAGCATTAGCGAGAACAAAAATAAAATCGCACAAATGTATTCGAAGATGTCATTTCAAAAATAAAAAGGATCTGTCTAACGTCATTTTCCCCCTCCTCCCAGTAATAAAAAAAAACTAATTCATAAACCTCTGTAGCTACTTAAAACGTATACATAGTTTCAAAGAAAACTACTTACCCGGGTAACTGTTTTCAAACATTTTTCTTGCAATTGAAATGAACAGTTGACCACCCTTCCAACTAAAATAAAAATACCTAGAAATATTTTTATTGAGAATATTATTTTCTTATCGTTACTTCAGCTTTAGTATTTCTCTTTGATTTAAAGTTATTTCTCTTCGGTGATAAGCTTATTTTCTTAGGACTGAGGCTAACCTGTTAAGGCTACATATTTATATACTAATTACGCTACTGGTTTTAGGGATTATAAAATTTTTATCTAAAGGAATTATCCTCCGCATCATTAACGTGAAGGGAGAGTGGAAAACCATCTTCAGTACACGGGACCGAGATTCAAACCTTGATATCTCCTTTATTCACAATCTAGTCTACTCAGAATATCGAATTATACCAATCAGCTGCCAAAACGTGTGGTATTAAGTTGAACAAAAAAATTAATCTATACTAATTTCAATAGTACATAGAAAAAACAGGTTATCTACGTGGTTTCAGACTTCCATATCGTAAACGACAATAGTTAAAAAGAAAATTACAGGCTCAATATATGTCTTTGATAATTTATTCAAAGTGATTTGAATTTAAATTTCTAACGCAGCCCTTTGATTAAAAGTTATATTGAAATGGATAACCAGATTGAAAAACTGTGTGAACATCGTTCATCCTTAATTCAAAGAATACCCTGGTCCAATTTTTGATCCACGTGTTTGGCAGCAATCTCGGGACGAAAAGATAGTTATAAAAAGTTCAACTAAAACCGGACCTCGCTTCACACTGTAAATAATAATAATAAAATTTAGCACCACGTCTTACTACCCATTCGGGTTATACGCTTTAAGTACTAATTACTCTAATGGATTAAGAAATGGGGAAGGTTAGAGGAAGTGAACCCACATTTGCGTGGAGGGAAAGTGGAAAACCATTTAGGAAAAACTACTCCCAGTTCACCTAACTGAGATTTGAACCTCGATCTCCCCGTCCTACACAGGGAAGGGTGTGGCGACAGTGTTACCAATGTGAACAAAAAAAGTATTTTCTAGGTGTTAATTCTTATCAAAATCCTACTCTAGGTATAAACAAACAATATTTTTTTATGAGTAGTGACAAGTCCTCAGTGCCATCAATCTACCGTACAGAAGTAAAAATATACATATCGCTAAACATCAAAGTGGCAACGCATATGTATTTTAAGCCATTCTCAAATACAAGGTTACACAGTTCACATTTGTACATTAAAGAACCACTCTTAATGAAAAATATTTTTTCACTATGGAGGGATACAGAGTTGTGAAATGAATTAAAATACTAAGTCAGTATTATGAAAAGATACAATTAGATCTGCACTAAATCATGAAACAAAATGTTCCATTTGAAAGATTAAGGGTGAAAAAAATAACGCGACAAAGTTGTACACACACTCACATATAGCTTGGAACAAAATTTTCAAAGATAACTTCAGTAAACCTCCCTAAAATGATCTTCAGATAGAACAAAAAATATCTTATTACAATAAGCCCTTCATACATACATTAATTTCAAACAAGATTGTTTTCATCATTTTCCAAATTTATTACATCCCAAAGTTGGTACTTTTAAACTAATTTATCTTAGAAAAATAAATAAACATTTACCATTTAAGTAGTCCCCAAGATACAAATGTCTAACTAAAATACTAAGATATCCTTTAATTTTTTTAAAAATATAACTCATTAGTAAACTATTACTTAACAAATTTCCTACAAAAATACATTATTTATTTTGTCAAACACTCCCCAGGTATACATTTTAAATAAAATCACTAGCCACATAAAAAAAATCCCTCATTTGTAAAATACTCTTATTTTAAGGGCTAAGGTCAAAATGAAAAATAATTCACGAGGGATAGTCTCACTAAATATTTAGTTTCAACAAAATCTGTCGAACCGTTTCGGATCTTGGCCCGGGAACAGACTATTGTAAAACATATATTTTAATTTGGAGGCAAATTAAACTTAGATTCATAATAATCTTGAGGCCGAAAATTTTAACAATTACAATACATTATGTTTATCTGAGACAGTAAAAAAACACGTCAAAGTTTACGCTCAATTTATTAAGTCCATCAAAATTACTAAGAATATTTATCAATATCAATTCAATTCTACGATACCAAAATAATGTTTGGTTGCACGGACAATTTAGTAGAATTATTTTCCTATTTGTTTATTACCAATGAGTAGCCCTAAGAGCTATTTTTCAAAATTTACTTATATTCCCCTTAAACGAATGCTTATGCATCTCTAGTGTTATCACGCAAACTACCCGCGTGGTCTAAGCCACTTAAGCCACTACTCTCGCAGTGGATTAGACAGCCAATGTCTGTGAGGTCAAGGTTCGAATCTCGGTTGGGTGTAGGGTGGTTTTCCAAAATAGTTTTCCACTGTACCGCCACACAAGGTATGCATCTAGAGAGCCTTCCCAAAATCATTAGCGGAGTTAGTAGATAAGCGTATACGGCCAGTAGGGAGCGGTGCGGAAAAAAAGCACCTAAATTATATCACATGGTTTGAATTATTAAAAGCCACTAATAATGTTAACCATGTGGTCTGAAATATCACGCTATCAACAGACTGGATTTATGGTGACAATTCTGGGTTTGAGCCCAGCATAGGTGTGATATTTTTTCGGATACATAATAAAATTTGACTCATCTCTACCCATTTAGGGTAATTTTTTCTGTCACCGTGTCTAACTTTCGGGCTGTACTCATATTTACTAATAAAGCTAACGTGTTAGGGATTAGGGGATTGAATTTATAAGAATTTCACTCACAGTTTGATGGAAAACAAGGGAACTCTCAGTATGACCAATAGTGATTCAGACCTCGTAGCCCCGTAATTGGTAATCCAGCCTATTTATATAGTGACGCCTCAGCCTTTAAGTGTAAAAAAAAAAAAGTCGCTGGAAAAATACAAAAGTTTACAGATCCATTACACGGGCAGTAAATTCCACCTATCATTAGTGTGTCACAAGCATTGTAGCTGGATGATGGTTTACGGTCGATAAGTACATACACGTATTAACAAGATTTCAGCTCATATACACACATAAAATAAGCCGATGACTGATCCCTTCTAACAATACATTACGATGGTATTAACCAAATCCCAAAGTCAGAACTTGAACGGATAATAGCTTCACATGTGCAGTTTTCCAAATATACTCTCATCTATTTGCATCGTGATAGAAAGGTAGCTCTAGAACGTTCTTAAAATATATTTTTCCCAGTTCGAAACTGAAAAAATTAAAGTACTAGTATCGTTATTCTATCGGCATTTATATTACAGCAAAATTAAAACTGAATAACATAGCTAATTTAACGTTCTAGTTTAACAAAAGTTGTTTAGTAAAATTTCTAGCACCTTTGTATGTTAATCCCATAATAGGATGTCATGAACCCATTTAAAGAAACATCAACCAAGCTTTCAATAAAAGTGTAATACCCACTAAGAGGTGCGCCTCGGTAGTCAAGAAATTGCCGCTCAGACGTTCAGCTCTAATGCAATATTATATTTAATTCTACGATGCGTTATTTCAAAATAGGGGGAAAATAAAGCCGAAAGATTCCAACAGGGCTCTTTTTCCTTAACAACCACATATTTTAAAGAGTAATAGAAAAATTGTGGTAAAATGTGACAACTCATTTTCAACTCTTTTTTTAAGTATGTTAGTGGAGCTATGAGACCAGTCTTGATGAAAATAAGTTAGAGATTTTGCTTTTCTCTGTCAAGTAGAGTAATTTTTTGATAAGCTAACAAAATAACATTTTAAAATGAGAACCAGAAACGAACCTACCTCTTTCTCTGCCGATAAGAAGTGTCGTAGGTTTCGTTCACCTATTTCGTACTGACATAAAAAAAGGGTGTCTGTAGGTGAAGAGCGAAAGGAATAATCTTATACATAAAGAATAGTTCGATAAACGGACAAAGACCATTGTATTTTAAAGTAATTTAAAATGAAAAAAATTACCAAACTATTTTAACAAGTGTACACTTAAATTATAAGGTATAAATAGTGATTCAATGATTTCGAATCATTACAATTCACCAGTTTTAAAGGTAGAATATTGCTATTCAATGCTTTTTGCGTGCCAATGTTAAGGTAAAGTAATAAAGGTATGGGGCTTAAATTTAATAACGTATAAACTATACATTCATATGAGGTGTACACGATGAAATATTTATAATTATTTTATTAATTATACTTAAGTTATTTGTTAAAATTGTGCATTCAAACTTTTACTATCGAATGAACATAAATGGTGCCCAAACAGCAATTGATACTTTCTTGTTGGCCGAGGCGGGAGCCTTAAGAGATTATTATTAAAGTAGTTAACCAAATTAGAGAATAGGCTTAATAGTATGTTTAATCATGGCACTAATAATCTTGTACATTTTATTTTGATTGACTTTGTTATGCAATTAAATCTAATCCCTTGTCTCATAAGGCAGCTTTGCAGACAAAGGCACAGCTCGCGCTCCATTCCCGTCCATATTGAACATTGAGGGGAGAGACTATGAACGCCAGACTAGAGAATTATTGTGGCCAGCGTCGCGACGGCCACTGTCCATTTCGACTAATGTTATAGTTTGTCAGAGTATTAGACGGCACTCTCGAACCCAGGGGAAGGAGCGGGTGGCAGAGGGTGTTATAGTGGTCTGTATTTAGCCTCCAGGGTGGGTTTGGGGGTGTTAGACTAAGTATGCCCAGTGCAGAACACCACTCAGTCCTCCACCCACCCCTTCTTACCCCTCTGAGTGGTGTTCGAGTGGGTTTACTCGGGTCCACCACAAGGGAAGATGGAGGACCAACAACAGGAAGGGGGTTGGGGCGTTGGCGACGGTTATTTTGACAGATAGTCTAGACCCCAAGTTATCAGCCGCAAGGAAAGGGGTGCTGAGAGCCACGCATCTTTATCTAAACAAACATTAAACTGATTGTCTTAGCAAGTAAAACTAATTCAAGCACCAAATATGTGCAATACTTGGGAGCGCATTCGTATTATTTTAGAGTCACGTCTTACCGCCCGTTTAGGTTGTACGCGGGTGTACTTATTACATTAATTGCTCTGTGGATTAGGAAGGTTGAATTAATATGAGGTGCACCCAAATTTGCTGTGAAGGAGAGTGGAACACTATCATAAGCCACCCTTAGTGCATCCGACCGGGATCGAAAACCAATCTTCCCGTATTCGGCGAAGCCACCGAAGCGGGTAAGGGGACTGCCAGACTGGGCGAGCGAGAGACTAAAATATAAAATAGAACACATTGGTGGTAATGAGGGGTGGCCAGACTGGAGCGAACGCTCGAGCCGGTACAGTCTAGTTTACAGGCGCTAGGCAATATTATTGTATGTTGGTTCATTGAGTTTTAGGAAAACTTCAATTTGACACTTATTACTATCGATAGGTTTAGCACACTATACTAACGGCCTAATTTAATTGTCAAGATCATAAACCATACCATTATATATATAAAACTGGTTAAAATACTTAAATATTATAATCAAAGTAGGTCTTTACAAATAAGAATCACCATTAGCGTGGAGAGAAGATGAGAAAACCATAACAATAAATCACTTTTCAAAAACCACACTCAGTTCACTGAGCCAAGATTCGAACCTTTACCTCCTTGTAAACAACAATCGATAGCTATTTGCTAATCACGCGCTCGCTTGCCAGTTTGGCCGAACCCTAATACGTATTTTAACAAATTGTTTTTTCACATTAAAAGGTCCCACCCAACCAATAAAAACAACCGAACAATCTCTGCTTGTGGACACACATCTATATTTATGATAAGACTTCCTTTTCACAAGATTTAAAGACAAACATTACCTTCATGGGAAAAATTAAATGTTTAAAATTTTTGGTAAAAAAAAAAGTATTTCTAGTGGTTTTATATAGGAGCCTACTTTTATTTTTTTAATAATGTAGCCTACCAAGAATTCTTTGAACTTTAACATTTTAAAATGTTGAATTTTTTGAAAATCGGTCTTCAGTTATTTTTAATTTCCAATTTTATGAACGAGTTTGAGACCAGTACTTTAAACCACCCGACCACAGAAGTGGGTAGTTATTATAAAATGTCGGCTCATGCCCGACTAACATTTTAGCAACACTAGAGTGTACAACGTCACGGACCACCTAGTCAAAAAATGGGGAAGGGAGGGTTGGATAAAGGGTCAGGTCTGGTGGGAGGATAGAGGGGCGTAATGGAGTTGCGGTTGCTCACTCGCGCGGTCACGTTTTAGAGTGACCGTCGGGGATAATGAGAGAAAGGCAGTGACGTTGCTGTGTTGGTACAGGACTAGCAAGGAAATGAGGGGGAAAGAGGGGGTGTAAACGCCTTTCAACCCCCCCCCCCCTCTAATTTTTCTCTCTCCACGAATTACAAGGCGTTATTCGTTTACTGAATATGTCTCCGCTGGGTGGTAGACGCCACCTCCGACAGCACCGCCCCCATCCACCCCCTCACTCAATATCCCCCTAACTCGAATTGTACTTCTTTCCCAGTCAGAAAGAGGACATTATCAGTGTTCATTTTAACGATGTTTCCACAACAACGCAAACATACTTAATTAACTTTTAAAAAAAATAGCTATGCAGTGGAGCTTTTATTTAGAGTCAAGATAAAAACCATTTTACATAACAAGATAAAATAAAACATTTAAACAAAATGACACACAACAGGTATTTTGCAGCCTTAGATTGTAACCACACTCATTTATGTTAGTAAAAATGGAGCTGTGTTTGGATGGTCGATGGTGATATTTTAATGTCAAGGTTTATTTTCTAACTTTATCTACACAATATTCTCATGATCCTAGAACAATATAAATATTTTATATGTATATAACTGTTTAGGCGCATAGGACTATATCACCAAACCATCAGACAGCTCTCGCGATTAAAGGGAACAATCCTGCGGTTATTTATTATTAAAAATGTATTTAAATCTAAAATATGACAGTCGCATATTCCTCTAGCAAGAGAAAGATTTAAATCTACTTTAACTGACGAATCTTAATAAAAGCAAAGCGGATGGATACGTAAATGTTGGAAGTAATGTTTCAAAAGAGACCAGATAGAGCCAATTGTGAACTATTAAAAAAAAAAGTTCCCTCTATATTAGATATGAGCATGTGGTAAAACTTTCAGTAGTTTTAGTTTCAATTTCTTTAGTTTTTTTTAAAAGTAAAACAAAGAACCCGCACCCCGACGCCAAGTTTGGTTCGAACTGTAGGACTCCTAAGTTATGTCTTATGTGAAGGGTGAACCGGGCTAGTGCCAAGTACGGCACGCGAAACATGAATTCGACCCGTGAAGCAGTGTTGCCAACTGTACGCTCTGGATACTACTTTCGATATAATTTCACCACCTGTACAATACAATTTTTAATATTTTTTTAAAGTAATATCCTGTGAACTTGATATAAAGGAACAATTTTTATATAAATTAATATTGTTTATGAAAATCGGTGAATTTATCAATATAATGTCAGAAAGTTTTATCCTAATGGTCTAAATACAATCCATTTCAGCTCCATGTACTATCGCTAGAGACTATATGGTTGGCAAAACTGCTGTGACGTCTAGTGTGGGTGGTGTGGGGTGGAAGACAGTTAAAATTAATTACGTAACAACGTTATTGTCTGTAATAATCATTCAACCAGCGCTTTCAAATTATCTCCCAACTCGGCACTTGATCCATCCACACACCACGTGCCCCTCTCGGCGACACGTGACCAGCAGTTTCCCGCCACCACTCGACATGATGGGTGGTCGCTAGTCTTTGAATTAAGAGCGAGCGGATGGGCGTCGTACTAAACACTGACACAGTCAACGTTAGAGGCTGGACGTATTAAACAAACATCAGTATTAAGCGCGACAAGTATCTGAGAGAAAACGGAAAGTTTCAGCAATAGTGCACCATTATATTACTTGAAATGTGTTGAGGGGGCCATCCTAGGTAGCATAGATAATGCGATATTGCTCTTATGCTCTTAGGCTATATATTGATAATAACCTTTAAGAGCACATAAGTTGGTTGTTTACTGGAATGGACACAGCACTTTTATATGACCCTGTACACACCCATACATCCATGTACTCCGAGTCCGATGTACTTAAGATCATTTTGTTAAAGATTTTCCACACCACCTTTAAGAAAATGTGCATTCAACCTGTCTTTCGTACCTTATCTCCACCCCAATAAGTGTTGATGGTTACAGCCTGGGGCGGTATTAAGACGCGATGAAAGAACTTATAAACAAACAATTTTAACTGTTTGGTGGCCTCATGGTCTAAGGCGTCACTCAACAGGCTGGGAATCCAGATAGGGATATTTGGGTTCGAATATCGGTCTAGTGTACTGAAAATTGGTTTTCCCCTCTCCACACCACAAACGCAGGTACACTTCATCTAAATTCAACCTTCCTTATTCTAGCTCATTAGCGTAGTTCGTACATAAGCGTACACAGCCCGAATGCGAAGTAAGACGTGGTGGCATAGAAAATAAAATTTTGATAATGCAAGGTTTAAGTATGGACGTGTCGCCTCATATAACGTATCAAAAATTGATTTGCAGCCTCCTTGCAGCCCAGCTGGTGCACCGGTTCCCACGCTATGCCCTCCAGGGTGACAAAAAGCGTCATACGTTGCAGTGCGATGAAGGCTTAGGGGAGAAGAAAGAGGAACGTTTTGTTTAACCCCAGACACGTTCGACGCTCGACGCTCGTAAAACTACGTTTCTCGGGGCTGGGGAGGTATATAAGGAGCGTTCATCCCACGAGATCCGAGGGGTGAGACAGCTGACAGTAAAATGGATATCCACCTACCATATTCTTAGGAGGGGTACTTAGGGGGAAGAGAGAGGGGGGAGACAGATCCCCCCCCCCCACGCCTATAAAACCCTTAACATTCCATGCACCGCGTGTGTCTGGGACACTTAAGTGCGTTCAAAATACGACACTTAACGATCTGGAAAAGACTTAGTAGATTTACAAGTTTTTAGGGTTGGAATTTTCAGTGCACAGCTAAAACTCAAATGGTACACTTAACCAGGGGTCTGCAAACTTCCTAGACCCCAATCATGTGATGATCTAAACAAATGTCCAGCGAGCATCCATTGTTTCTCCACTCTAACTGGGATTTTTATTATTTTTATTTTTGCCTACACATCTTATATTATTTCATTTCTTGAATTCAATCTTTCCTAAAATACCTCTAAAGGAAAATAAAAAAATTGAGTTTTCATTTTAATATACAAATTTTCATACTTGTTAAGAGGTGAATAGAGGGAAGGCGAGTAAGGGCGGCAGTTTTTATTACAAGTTTATTTTACAGAAAAATAAAAAAGTTAGATAAGAAATTAGATAACCTTTAAATGATAATTAAAAAGTTGTCAATAAATCTTAGGACACCCTTGACAGATATTCGACAACTGTTGATATCAGCACGCGAAGAGGATTTATTTATTTTCAACTGTAACAATAATTGATTTATTTGATATAAAGGTAATTTTTATTTCACCCAAATATTTGAAAGTAGCCGACTTGATAGATTTGATAACTTGGAAGTATAATAAGATTTTTAATAACTAATTTTCTTACGCAGTCTGCTAAAAACTGCTGTGAGATTGACCGCTTGCCAATCCCTGCAATAGACATACTTTCAGTTAGGAATAGCTCATTATTTAGTTTAGAATACTTAGGTTTGAAAATGTCTCAGCCCATAACTAGTGAGGAAATTTACAAATAAAAAAAGAAATATCTCAATTTCTTTGATACTCCATTTAGGTTTGATTAAAAGAAAAATTACCTAAATTTGTTCAATGTTCTTAACTCAAGGGCACTCTTAAAAATGAATTTAAAATAAAATCTGTGTGCAAAATATAAGTTTTTAAAATGAAATTAAAATTATTATTTAATATATTTCAGTAAATAAAACTTACAGCTTTATCCACAAAGTATTAATTTGGTTATACAGGTTGGGGACGAAACAGGCGAGTAGTAAGTAACCTTCACTTTATTGAAAAGTAAATATTCACTATCTAAATAAAATCAAACTCCATACTACACTTTTTGAAGATAATGTCTCAAGTGAGCTCCACCGGACTTCAGACAAACCTCAGCACGTTGTCCATCCCTTTCCTCAGCATAGATCGTCTAATTGTTTTCACCCCACCCTGTATATTTGATAAACATACATTCGATCATAGCTAAAAATAAAAACTTTTTCTTACACCTAGCCTTACTACTTTACACGTCCATGATACCAGTTTTTAACTAATCTGATAGTGTAGAGATGAAAGGATGAACGGAGATTCTAACCCTCATCTCACCATCAACGGTAGACCAGCCCAACTCGAGAGTAACGCGCTAGACCATGCGACCATCAATGTGGGTCACTGGACAAATTAAAACCATCTCCCCCATTACACAGGAAACAATAGCCACTAGAAATGTTGATTAAAATCTGGCCATGAAACATTCAACTTACCCCTTACCACTGAAATCTGAAACCGAATGAACAAAATGAATCCTCTTTCTCCTATACCCCTCCCCCACTTCTTATTTCTACGCATATACAGTCCTATTTTCATAAGAAGGGCCTTATCTGAAACTGGTAAACTAACTAGCTCCACTTTCACGAGGTTAACGCATCAAGCCATGGGTTCTGCAGTGTCACCGTTGATAGATATCTTATCAATATCTTTTAATTAACATTAATATGATTAAATGTTATCAATTTTGACCGTAAAAAAGTTTTTATTTTTCTTAAAGGTATTTCCTATGAAAATTGGACTGTGTACACACAGTTCCTCTCCCGCAACCCTCGGGGGGAGGAGAACCATGGGGTAGCGCAGAATTTCGGTCTGGCGTCAAGTATAGAGACGGGCGGTGGGGTGGTTACCTCGAGGACTACGCTAATGTAAATGCTAACACAATGTGCTGATTCTACAGCAAACAACGTTCTTAACAATGGCCGCGGGGGGTGGAGGGGAGAAGAGAGAAAGTGTCGGGATTAAATGGAGCACACAGGACTTTAAGGCTGTCAAAAGGAGAGGGAAAGGGGTGCGTTGGGATAGCAAAACGAATCCTTCATAGATTAAGCACCGAGAGAGAGAGAGAGAGAGAGAGAGAGAGAGAGA
>CABEEJ010001756.1:49567-71912 GCA_901482245.1 Timema douglasi | reverse complement strand
GGGGGGGGGGGAAAGCCTTGCATAATTTAAGGACGGCCTCTAAGGACCATACGAGAAACGAGGGTGACATCTTATGTAATCCACCCTTCCAAATACATTACTGATCTGACAGTCATAGAAAGTACTATAAATGCATTAATGCATTCATTCGTCAACTCGTGGGGTTTGCAGCTATGGCTGGATAGATATCAACACTGATACAATCTTACTATTCACGTAGGCCTATGTGTAGTGGGATTCAAGTAAGAAGGCACTTTAAAAAAATACTAGTATTGATAATATTTTATAGATATGTAGAACTGTCAGAAAACGTTCCTTCCAATTATAATCAGACTAGTTTTAAAAGTTGTTTTAGCACCGCATCTCACCACCCATTCGGGTTAAACGAGTACGTACTAATTGGACCAATGTGGTAAGGATGAAGGTCAAACTGAGGAAATGTACCAGCATTTGCGCGCAAGGAAAGTATATAGATTTTTTTTAAACACCCTCAGTAAGCCAAACAGGGATTCAAACCCCGTTATCTCCATCACCAGCAGTCCAGTCTACGCCATAGACCAGGGGTTGGCAACTTTTGTCTTCTAAACTCGCAAATATATCAAGACCTTTCAAATAATATTTGTGTTGGATCAAAATAAACTTTATCGGTCATAATCGGTAATGTTCGGTAATTTCAAAAGGTTGGACAAAAAAATTATTTTACTAACATTAACAATATATTTTTCCAGGAAGGTGGGTGGGTAAGTTATGTATTTGAGGAAATATTGAATCTAAGGAATAAATATAAGATGTATGGACAGAAAAAAAAAAGGTATGGTTAAGAAACGTTAGATGACAGCGGGCCTTTTGTATAAGTTTATAAGTCGATCGGGATCCAAAAAGGGTAATCGAAACCGGCTTTGGCCATTCGACCACCGGTTTTTAATGTCAACCGCAAACATGTTTGTTTTCTAAAATGTCCTTCCTACTGTATTTTAAAACGTGCGTATACTCGCTGAAAACTTGTCGAAACAAAAAGTTTGTCATGGTGCGTTATCGCAACACGCAGGGCACGCGTTGCGGGTTCGCGTTATCGGTAAGTCACGTGTCGCGACGGAAAGCCGCATGACTGGAGGCGCACCGCAGTGCGAGGAAGATCAGGCAATGGGGACGGGGGGAGGGGAGATTAGGAGGGGTGTTTGAATCAGGAGGGAGGGGGGATCGCAAATTCATCTTCCCCCCCCCCTCCAACGAAGACCAACCAGATTCCCCAGTAATTCACATAGACTCTAAGACTTTGGAAAAAGAGGGGTTGAAGAGAAGGAAAGGATTCTTCGCTAACCTACACCCGATAAAATTATCCTCCTAGGTGGACAGGTTTATTTTGTGGAAAATACGTGGTTACGATGAAAAAATCTTTACAGAAATCAGAATTAATGGCATTGATCAAATTGTTGATGTGCCTCATAACGATCAAAGGCATTAGGTCTTGTCGCGCGTTCGCATCAGACTACTCGCCCGGGCTATTCTCATTACTAACGGAGAAGGGACTAGGAAATTATAATTGGGAGGTGGTGTGCCCAGATTTAGTGAAATTCACCCCAGCTTACCTGACTAGGATTAGGAGCTGGGAATTCAGTCCATCCTGAGATATATGATTTAAGGTGGGATGAGAGGGGATGAGAGAAAAGCCAGTATTTTGCAGTTTGTGGCAAAACTTTTTATGGCCAAAATAATATTGCTCCAGTACAAACGTAGAATTTAATTTTCTTAACGTGATGACCTTAATTTCTTTAATATCTGTCAAGGGTGTCCTGGAGTTTAATGACAACTTTTTCTCATAGGAAGGTTATTATTTAGTTAAGTGTACTCGTATTTGCGTCGGGGATAGTGGAAAACCATTTTGGAAAACCACCATCAGTACACCCGGCCGAGATTTGAACCTCTATCTCCCTGTTATCGACAGCCTAGTCTACTGTGAGAGTAGCACGTTGGACCACGTGGCCAACGAAGTGGGTCTTTGGTTTACTATAAATTACACAATACCTAAACAATTGTGACTAAAGTGTCACAAAAGAGAATAAAATACCCACTGGGCACGTAGAAAGTTATGTTGGTAGCACTTCTCGCCCAAATATAATACTGCTACAGTAGACTTGGTTGCCAAGAAAATGTCGGATTTGGATAATTAGTAACTTAACAATAAAAAAAAATCAATAATTTAGATTTCGGTTTAAGTTATCGCCGTAATCTCAAAAGACTCCCAGGCTGGAAATCGAGTGTGTAAAATGTTACTAATAACTAAGCTTATCTACTAGAGTGTCAACACTTCTCAGTTGTTAGGAATTAACTGAACATAATATTTACACTCTCATTGCCCCAACATGTAGCAGTGTTACCTTGACAGATCACCAGAGTGGAATAATGCAAGGTAAGCTTGCTTATTACCTTACATAATTAACGGATTATTAGGACGGTCCCTGAATTCTATCTTGACGCAACGCGTCAAACAACAATGATGGGGGAGTTGCGGAGATAAGATTGATCAGGCGATATAACAAAGTAACTCCAAACTTTCGATGTTTCCTTTGTAGTGACATGTTTAGTTAAATAGTCTCCACGTATTAGAATTTTAAAAAAACATTGAAATTCTAGTTTTTATGTAAATTGGGTTCATTTACAAAGTTAGCTGATTTTTTTCTTCTTCCAGAATGCTATGATACTTAACAGGAGATTAACCTCAAATGGATAGAGAGAGAGCTTCATACGATATTGTGATGGTTGATGGTTGCGCTTAAATAGACAATATATTACCTGTCATTTTATTAACATGAAAGACTTCTTGTTTGGCAAAGCAATTACATAACAAGTCAAAATAGCACTGTGGAAACAATATTTTTTGAAAAACTTCATGGCATCTGCAATTTTCATCAGATAGCTAGTAAAATTACTAGATATACTTTCACGTATTTATACGCCAAGTCATGTGGTATGCAACTATCACTGCTAATATAATCAATATCTATATACAAAGAATAACTTCAATAATAGAGTAAAATGTTATCAATGCTGATAGAAAAAAGTTCATTTTTCAAATAGAATTTTAACAATATAAACTGTGTTTTAAGGTTATTACAATGGCAAATGTTAAATTTACTATCAGAATTATTCAATGTTCACTTTCTGAGCCAATTCATTTTTCTCGTTCAACATAGGACTTTAAAAAGTAGCTTTACTCTCGAATACTATCAAGAAAAGAAAGGGCCTCAATCAGTACTGCCATATTTTGCCCCTGCTGTAACAATCTTTATAGGATGAAACTCCGTTTTACTTCACAAGAAGTGATTAGGGAATGTTTTAGTATGTGTATTTCTCAATTTATTTTACTTTAATTAGTTTCAGTCTAGTATTTTCCCCACAAATGATAAGTATCCTTCACGTGTTTCGATGTTGCAAGAGTCATATTTTTACAAGACTGAAAGAGATGATAAACAATGTTAAAGTGTAAAAACAAGGGATGAAATATGTAACTGTAAAAATACCTGGTGACTGTATAAACAGCTAATTATTGAAATAAGAGTAATGAAAGCTTAATATAACTAAAGGATTTATTATATGAGATGATAAAAAGTACACATTAGTAAACACGTCCAGTTTATTAGTATATTTAAATTATAATACTTAGCCACATAAAAAATCAAGTATAAAGACATATTAATACAAATAATTAAAATTTAAAACAATAAATAAAACCCTGACCTTCGATAAAACTGGACACTTTCTTTAAAGTGATTGATCCAGACGATTCACGGATGTTTTTAATTTAATAAAATCAAGTTAATTTTATATATATATCAATAGATAAATAGCACTTTTAAGTACAATTTTTACACAAGCTTATTTAATAAAAGTTATTTAAAATGTAAATACCTCTAAAATATAATTAATTTGTATAATAGATTGGCAAAACTATTTTAAATCTGTAAAACCTCAACTATTGAAGCTTTTCATGAATGGGTCTGAATATTTCACTACTAATGATAGTAAAAATTTATCAATAATCTCGCATTTCTTAAGCCCATTAAGAAAAATGGCATCATCAAAACTTTAGATTTAACGAAATTTTTCCCTCGATATTTTGGTCGATTATATGACAAAGTCGATTTTTCTCGACCATTATAATCATGATAATGTAGTTACACCGTATTTTCAAGTCACTTAGCCCTCTTGTCAATGTGTTCATTTAAGCACAAACTATTTACTGGGGTTTTTGATACATTGTTTGTGAAAACTAAGATTTGTCCAATAAACAAATTTAGGCTCATGAGAAAATTGACGTTTTACAAGCAAATTTTACTGATAAATCTTTATCAAATATTCTAAACTAAATATCTATAGTTTTTCCTCCATCCAGCTTTAACCACTTCCATTATCTTAGCCATGGCCACCGTATCCATTATTTCTTACCGTTTAATCAAATTCATGTTTTTAAAATTGTATCCAACTAATTTTCCTTGAGTAAGTTCCTTAACATCTATGCTATTTTTAAAAAGTGTATGTCATATTTTAAAATAAAAAAGATTATATTAATAACAGTTTGTTTTCTAGCATGTGGGTTCCTGTTTGAATTACATGCCAACTAAAATTTATTTGGCGTTAATTTTAGACTCCCAGTACAATATATTCATTGGAACTAAAGTGTTCTCGTGTGTTCTCGAATGGTTTTAATCGCTGTGTATTTCCGCTGTCTCCCAGGAAGGCGGTTGTGCCATTTCTGAAGCGAATGTACCAGACTTGATGGCACGACGTCTGCCCAACATCTGGGACTGCAGCAAGTCCCTCTCGAGGTCCAATTTCTCCCGTTCCATCTCGATCTTACCCCTCTCGGCCACAGACTTGAGCGTCTCGGCCCGCAACATATCCCTGGACGCCCCAAACATTTCGCTCTCTGCGGACAACTTCTGCCGCTCCTGTCCCAACATCTCCGCAAGACGTTGCAGAACGTCAAGGTTGAGACGCGTCAACTGGAGCCTCATCTCTGGCTCTGACAGCATGTCCTGCTTCACCGATTGTAAGTTTGAGACAGGACTGTCGGAAGGGTTTACTTCCAGTTTCGAGTCCATCACAGTCGTCGATCTAGTTGGCGAAGAGTTGGTGGTGGAGACGCCAGAACGAGTCCTCGTCGTCCGACGGAGGCGTCTACCATTTTCATAAAAACCCAAACTTGGAGCAGGGACTTTACCGAAGACTTGTATTTTATCCGGGTTGAGTTCTCTTGACTCGTCAAAACTTGCCGGGTCCCTCGTACTTCCACGTTGCAACGATGGCATGAACACCTTCACAGTCACGGTATCGGAAGGTTCATCATTAGCGAACATCGTCAACATCGGCGGAGTAGCCGTTGTAGCCATAAAATCTTTTGAGGCCATGGGAGGAGGAGTAGAGTGAGTATTGTCGAATAAATTGGACCTAGACTTCCATATGCCAGATGGACTGTCTGTGCTTGTAAAAGTGTTTGGCTGAAGAGCAGGTTTTAAGAGAGATGGTCCTCTCACGAGAATAGCCATTATTTGAGATAAATCCGCCGAAGATAGCCCGCCGATGTCTGCCATGGAACGTATGTGGTTAACGTATTTATAGAGCTCTGGTTTAAAGGCGTTGGATCCTGACAGAAGCTTGTCTGGAAGATCTAGACGGCTCTTGGAAAGTGGAGCTGCACCCTTAACTCCAGCTGCACCCTTAACTCCAGAAGGATTGGCGTTGTCTGGGGGCTGTGGGGTAAGCTCTCTGCTGTGTGTATTAGGGGTGACGGGGGTGACTGGAGTACCGGGGGTGTACGCCTCTCCAGAGCTCACCGTTGTGCTGAGGTTGGCTGAAATACAACGGAAAACAAAAAAATATATAAATCTAATGAACGACACTCAATTAGCAAACTCCCTTAATTGAACAAAACGTATCACCACACGTATCAGGTTGGTTAATTATGGGTCGAAAAATATATAAACAGAACTAATGGCTCATGAAATATTTTTACCAAAATTAAATTTACAGTTTTGATCATTTCAATGATTAGTGAATGAAATGAGAGCTTGAAAAAAAAAAACCAATTAAAATTGAACAAATTAATTTTAGTTTAAGCTAACAAATCCACAACAATGTATTTAAAAAAATCTCACAAATTAATAACTTTAATAAAAAACTTATCAGCTTTTACAACCATCCTCTGACAAAATAAACCAAAAGATATTTCAACATTTATATTTAGTCTTCTGTTGAAAGGGTTACACAAACAAAATCTAGCCATCTGATTGGTTTTAAGCTGAAATTTACCTTTTTTTTAAATAGTGGATGTAATGGCATGAATTGCAATTACATTAGAAAACTTATTTAGGTGAATAGCATGGTATTTGGTTTCGTTACAATGTTAGAATTATAGTTAAGATAATAGAACAGAGATTTCATGATAGATTGATTAGCTCATGCCATATCTACTGAAAGTTAAGGCTCTGTCGTGTGAAAATAGCCAACAGATGGGTAGAAGGGTGTTATCCTTGATAGTACGAAACACCCTTGAGACCTGCATTAGCTCCTCCCACCCCTACCCTACCACAAGGTATGTGGGGGTGGTAGTTGATAAGTCAAGTCTACTAGCAGAGAATAGAAGAGTAAATTTGCACACCTGAGAGAAAGAAGGTTTGTTAAAAGGTGTATGATGACAGAAAGGAGGGGTGTTAAACAGAAAACAGAGAAGAGAAGTAGATTAAACAAAAACCAGCGACATACCTGTTCCCTTCACCTCATGGTATCATGCTTCTCAGATTGGTTAGCCAGCGTCAGTTCAACCAAAGCCATCTTCTCCAAATTGAAACGAGTGAAATTGACGTAACTTATTTAGACAAATAGTTATTTTAACAGTAGTCCTCGCTCCCTTCATGTCATTATCGTTACCACGGTATTTGGATTTAAAGTTCACATTTTTTCTTTGTTATCAGGCTAGACAGAAAACAATATTAATACTTTATTCAATTATAAGTTATTCATAGAAAATAACTATTGCTCACGTGGTTTAGTAACTCAATCTTAAAATGTATCTCTTTTAAACCACATCCTTATTTTAAACAAAAATCCCTGCCAAATTTTGCTAAAGCTGATATAAGCATAGGAGAGTCATCACTTATCTAGAAAGGCGAGACAAATGGCTCAAGTTTTTTTAAACATGCATATATATTACGTACAGCTCAACACCCTAGCTCAGTCTGTAGCATGTCTGTCTACTGGACTAAGGGTTCCTGGTTCGATTCTTGGCAAGGCCAAAAATGTATCATTCATGAAAATATCGGCTTTCCCTATCAAATTGATAAACCAATGGCTGGGGACTGTATAGTGCTTGTCCTAGTCTTTAGTTAGATTATAAGCCACATTAAGCTACGAAAGGCCTAACAAGCCGAAAGTGGAAGATATATGGTTTTAATAAAAAACTGAGTCTGGAAACTGTAATGGGTTTAAAATGTAATAAGTACATTAATGAATTAAGGATGAGGAAGGTAGAATTTAAAGTAAGAGTACTTTCATTTGCGTTGAGGGAGGGTGAAAAACCATGTAGGAAAAAAACACCAATATATCTGACTGGGATTTGAACCTCAATCTCTGTCATTGGTGGTCTAGACTATTGTGAGATTTACGCCTTAGACCATGCGGCCACAGAAGGTGTAAGTTGTAATGTTCCATTGGTAGCCGTTGTGCACCGCTCGGTGCTCACTCGCATTCAGGGGCGGTAAATAATAACAACCCAGGTCTAGCTCTTTGATGAAAAGCCGATCTACTTGGTGATCAATATAAAATATAACAAAGACTCATATTCTGTCAAGGGTGCATAGTAACGTTTAAATTTAAATTCATCATGGTTTTAATAAACAATTCGAGACCGATACTAAAAATTGGCAATGCCAATTAGTATAAAATTGAGCAATGGATTAATAAATATTTGAAAGAAATCCCCACCTACCACACCTCCCCCATTAATAGTAAGAAATTTTACCAAGATAAACTATACTTGGGGGCGCAGGATGGGTAGAATCTAGTTTTAGTGGGAATTTAGAGGTCGCGAGAAAAATTCAGTATTTTTTCAGTTTTTATAGCAAACTTTTTTTAGCCAAATCAAATAAAATATTGCTTATAGAAACATAGTTTAATTTTCTTCAAATGGAGATTACAGTCGTTGAATATCTGTCATGAGCATAGCGGCATTAGATGACAAAACTTTATAAATGAAGAAAAAATGTCCCTAAATTCCAGGACACCCTTGGCAGATATTCAAGAACTGTTGATATCACCACATGAAGGAAATTAAACTGATTTATTTTCATCAAAAAAGCTTTGATAATAAAAAACCCCGAAAACACACTTTGATTTGTTTTTATTTGATAAAAGTACATCAAACAAGATTTTAACCAATTACGTGTGTTAAATATTTTTTTAAATTACTTTTACTAAATTTCTAAGGATATTAAAAACCAAATTACACAATGACGCTGGAACTGGCATATGAAATAAATTTAACCATCTCGAATATAGCCCCCCCAACCTTTCCTACGGTTTTTTACACTAAAATAAACATGTTATGGTGGATAAAGACATACTTTTATTAGTAGGTAACAATACTTGCGCAAACTTCGATTAACCTTTTTTATTCTTTTTTTTTAAATGTTAGTGTTAGGTGTTGACGTTTCTTTAGTGGAAGTAATGATCGAGGATGCTAGAAATTTACTTCCTACTCTTGAGAAAAAGAAAAGCACAACAATAATTCACAGTTCCTAGCACGAAATACGAACATTACGCGTTTAGCGCCAAAATACGTTGTTCCATTCACGCTCCTCCATTTTTAGAGTTTTTATTCCTCTTACTCTCCGGTCTAAGTAGTGATTTATTACCCCACCAGAGGTGTCTTAGTAGCCAACCTAACAAAACCACCGTTTCTAAAAAAATAGTACCGTTAAAAACCCTCAGTTCCCATTAGAGTAGAATAAAATATGTAACCATTTGCGAAGAAGACCGATTATTTTTTCTAGGATCGCGTCTTACTAACCGTTTGGATTATAAGCCTCTGTAGGTACTTATTACGCTGACGGTTTTAGGGTAAGTCTATATTTATAAGAAATGCACCCGAATTTTCGTAGAGGTAGAGTTGAATTATTTTTAAAAAACGCTTTCAATACACCCAACCAAGATTCTAACCTCAATTTCCCAGTTATCGGCAGTTTAGTCTACTGCGAGAGTAGCGCGTTAGACCTTGCGGCCACCGAAGCGAGTCTTAAAGAGTATGATTATTACTCACGGGCGCAAGAAAATTAGTAATTTTAAACAAATGTGAAAATTTTGATCGCAAATTTTTACTAACATATTACTAAAACAAATGGTAAGGAACTCCACACGGCCTTTCTCGGGCTATTGTTTCAAAACAGACGTTTCCTCAAAATTCGTAATTTAATATACACTAGCGAACCCGAGAACAAATTGTGCTATACATACGTAAAACAATTTTTGACTCGCGGTTTTAAATTTTATAGTTCCACTTTTAAAAATTAACG
Organism: Timema douglasi; assembly: GCA_901482245.1. Lineage (NCBI taxonomy): Eukaryota > Metazoa > Arthropoda > Insecta > Phasmatodea > Timematidae > Timema > Timema douglasi. The sequence continues at coordinate 62,346 of CABEEJ010001756.1, read as the reverse complement.
TCTTCATTTGTATATTTGGACCAATAAAAAATATTGATATTGGGTCCCCATGGGTCATCACTTCCTGTTAAAATGTTTACTGCCGGTTAAAACTTTCGGCATTTTATTAGGGGATGCACATCTTATGGTTATCGCATTGCTACTAGATTTCTTTTATAAATTTTGACCAATAAAGAGGGTAAATATTGACTATTGAGTCTAAAATGAGTGAGATCATTGCTGTACCAGGGGTGGATCCAGTTGCACTCTTCTCACCTTGTTGCACAAACCTTGCTTAAATTTAAATGTATTTTATTATCTTTATTATTACTATTTCAATGATTGATAATAAAGATCTTTAAAATAATTTTTAAATAGTGTGCTTTTAACCAAATATTTTAATACCACACACATAACATTCTAGTATGGCTTAGTGGTAAAATTTCGATTTAGAATGAGAATTAACTAACCATACTATAAGGGAGTTAACGTTCGATTGTTCGAAATCAATTTTTTTTTTGTATAATTGATATAATAGCTTAAAAAACTATAATAATTCTTATAATGTTTAAACTTATTTCCCTCTTAATAATCACTTTTTGTTGATATTACTATTTGATTATGATGCATTTCAACAGTAATGGCAAATTTCAAGTTATACCCTGAATTGGAAGATTATTCTCAAGTTTAGCATTACACTGAAAAATTTATCAAAGACTTACTCTCAAATTTTTAAGTATATTTTATGTCGAAATTTCTTGTGGTGCCCCCCAGCCCCCTCCCCAACCCGACACTGATGGGAGCACCCACGTCATTACCGCCCCCCTCCCCGGCAATCCTGGATTCACCTCTGTACTGTACAAACATTTCCCCTAAGAGGTTAAAGGAAAAATATTCGACTCATTTGCTTACTCTATGGCATTGGAGAATTATTGCGTTAAAGCTCAAGTAGTATATCTGTACAACTAAAGGTCACAAATATGTATGAATATATTTGCCAATAGCTCAAAATATTTTGATTTTATTAAACCATCTCTCAAATAATTGTTTATTTTTAATAGTACTAAATTTTTTACAATGATGAGTTTTTTAGTATATCAAATAGTAGCGGAGAGACTGAAATTTCAGCTTTCGTAAAGAACCCTATTATTTCCCCTTCTGTAAAGTACCCTAAAAGTCATTTTCATGGGAAAATTGAAATTTCCGGTCTATTTATAATCTTAATCAACGCCTAGATACAAATTTTAATCAAAATTGTTAGAGCCGATTTTGAGGAAAACCAATTTTTTCGCTTTTTACTAAACTATTATTTTGGGGTTAAAATAATAATAATATTTAGCACCGCGTCTTACTACCCGTTCGGGTTATACGCTTTAAGTACTAATTACGCTAATGGATTAGGAATGAGATTCGAACCTCGATCTCCCCGTCCTCAGCGGTCGAGCTCAACACGACTAGCGCGTTAGCCAACTACGCCACCGAGGCGGGTAGATTGGGGTTAAAAAAAAAGACTGACAAATGGCATTGCAACGAAGTCTTTTTAGTTCGTGAGGGTCATGAGACGTAGACATATATCCACATTTCGGGTTGGATTTTTTTTTATTACGGTCGCAATACTTTACCTTAAGTGTTCGAAAAGTTATATATATATATATGCGTATAGCCCTAAAGTTATAGGTTTTATAAAAGTGTTTCAAATAAAACATTGTATTATAAATAGATCTACACATTTGTAATAATAAGTTATTTCAATCAAATAGTTTGAGATGATTTTTAAAAAAATTTAGAGAATTTACGCATCAGAACGGAGCCGTTCAAGTCATTTTGCCGAAATCTTGTGGGTAACCATTTTGTTTGTAATATTTATAAATGCTTTGAAATTAAATTCCATAAAAATCGACTCTTTTTGCCCTTCAGTAAACTACCCATAATTTTAGAGTTAGGGGTCATGAAACGTCGAGATTTATTAAAATCTTAAGTTCGATTTTTTTTGACGATCACAATAATTTCTATACCTGTAAGATAGTGAGAAAGTAAAAAATTATAACTTTCTATAAAAAATGGCATTATGTCCAGAAAATATAAAACACTACAATTATACACGAATAAATACAAACTTGTATATTTCAAGAACTCTCATTTAGAGTGTTAACCTCAAATATTCTAGTTTTATGCGCCCCCAAAAAATCAAAAAAAGGTCATTACTATTCTGTTCGTCTGTACCTGGTTTGATGGAAATCATCCATATGTTTTATGGTTGTACAGTACTTCGAGGCCAAATCGTTATTTTAGTTATAGAGCCAAGATTAATGGTTGTTTACTTAATGACATAAAAAAATAACCCCTAATGTGTTTTACATGATTAAGACCAATGTATTTTAGTTTCAAGAAGAATTTACAATTCAACAACATTTTACTGATAAGGACAACATTTTCGTAAATACTTTAGCTATAACAGACTTTATAAGATAAAAGGTAATATATAATATTACACATCTCTAAAATATTATAAAAATACTGAAATTTAGTAAAAATTCATCAAATAGATAAACTTCTCAAATCTTTTTTCTGTTAAAAAAAGTTTTAGGTTAACGAAATGGTGGAATTATAGCGAATAATCTCCGTGCGTGGTATACTTCCCTCAAGAGATACAGAGCTTTATTGCATAATTTCTGACTTTTTTTTGTGCATACCTTCACGGCGAGACAGCGCAGTAAAACAGTATTAATGTTGATAGTAATGTAAATGGCGTGTCCATATATCTCCCGCCTAAAACCACATCCCTGCCATTAAGAAGTGATAAATTAGCTTTTCGTTACAAGTATTACCACACAGCTACCCCTTACCACCCCATACACGCCCTCCCTTAGCGAAGCAAAGTAAGAGATATGAACACGCCCTAATCTGCATTAACGCTTGTTCCATTCACCGTTTCCAAAGATATATATATATTTTATTCGTTCACTAAAATAAAGGGACGTAAACGGGGTTGAGGGAAGGTAGTTTTTTTTTTAAAAGAATTCAATTCTTTAGTAGTCAGAAACCATGCATCATGCATTAGTGAAGAAAAAAGTGTGGAAGTCTACACCTTTTTTAGAATTCAACAAATGTAGAGAACTATATGATTTATGGGGAGGGGGAGAAGTAAAGAGGGTGGGGCGGGGGTAGTTACTAATATTACTAACCATTTAAGTTTACCGTAACTTACAATAATTTAACCATGGGCACAGGATGCATTTTAAGACAGCAACACACTCATTCAGATAAAAACAGCAACCAATGCCTTCCTCAAACAGTTTTTCTAACCTTAAAAAAAATACCTCCAGTCAAGGTCAAACACTACAATTTCCTCTAACTCCGCTCCAATTTGATCCACAATTACTTTGTATATACATTTATGATCTAATTTAAATTCTACTATAATCTCAAATTCGCATCAATCAATTGAACTGTTATGCATAGTTTCCTCAATTTATCGACACTTGGTTTAATTAGAATACCAGAATATCCACATAGGCATATCTGTACTGATTACACGTATCCACAAATAGCATTGCCTCTATAAAACCAATAGGTGTAATTAATACAAAACCAAAGAATAAATATGGCACGCAAACGAAAAAGCGTAACATTTACAATTAGAGATTGGGTTTAATATTAATAGCCTCATTTTTAACCATTTATTGGATACTGGTTTAAATATTTACTACGTTGACACACAGTTTGGCATTTTGTGGTTAGACAATTCAATTTAATCGAGTTAAATACACATTTCACTAATTTAATACAAGTTTAAATATGTTACTTCATTTGAATTAATTATAAGTCAATCAGAGCTAGCTATAGTTATACACTGCGGGCACTTACACCTAGGTTTCTAAAACATCACTTACATTAGCCTAGACGCTTCAATAAGGGCACTTTTATGCAGATTTGATTCAGGTACACACTTGGATTTTATTAAAAATGAGCTTTAGACAAATTTAAGAAAAATGCAGTGGTTAAAGTTTAAAAAAAATAGTAAATTGCATAGACATTTTAAATTTCAAAATATAACCATAATACAAGGAATTTTTAGAAATAGATTTTTTATAATTTTTTTACCATGTCTCACTACCCACCTGAGCTATATGCATTTTACTAGTTTAATTGCGTGGGGATGGAAAAGTTCAATTTAGATCAAAGGTACCCACATTTGCGTGAGCAGAGAAATTGGGAAATCACTTAATCAAATCACCTTCGGAGCACTTGCGCGGGTAACAAGCTCCGACCTATTGTCATCCGGAAAACCAGACCAGACGAATTTAACGCATCCGCGTGTTCATAGATGCGGGAAGCATGAAGTAAGGAGAAGTTTGCTAACACACTAAGATAGAAACTAACAGGTTGCTGTTTATTCAGAGAAACTAAAGTTGCCCGCTCGAGGCGAGGTTTGAGGGTTGCTCGGTTTATCGTCCGATAAGGAAACCGCCAGGAAATCCCTCTTCTCACAAACTTTCAACTCGATTTAGAACCTTTACACCAGTCACGGTTGCCTGTGTCTACAAAGGGGTAGGCCTACACCGGGGGTCTTCAAACTTATGTCCAGGGACCAAAGTTTCTGTCCCTTGTTGGATCGCGGCATGCAATACTGTACACACAATATTAGGATTGTATAACTATTCAAATATTCCTATCAGTTCATTCTTAAACTCACTAGGGATTAGGATTTATGGTTAAGTGTGTTGTCTGTTCCTTATCAGGAGATAGCACGATTTCTATTTTCTACTGGAGTTGTCATTTGCCGTTTCAAAGTACATTTGTACTAAAACTTAATCCTTTTCTTTACGTAAAAACAAAATATCCTTTATAAAACAACGTTAAGTAAATTAAAATCTTATTTATTTATTTAGTTTAATATATAGAATCCATATCAGTATTTTTTTTCCCGAAATAATGTTATATACTTCATGAAACAGCGAGCCGCAAAAAGGTTACCATGCACCCCAAAAAGGAGTAGACCGTAATGTTTAAAAAAAAATTGATTCTGAACCCTAAATAAAGTATACGTATACTTTTTTTTATCACCGTGGTCCAAACAGCCCGCGAACCTACCTTATTCTAGCCCGAAAATCTCTACGAATCTTCAAATAGGAAATTAAAAAGAAACAAGAGACAGAATCGGTGGCCGCATGGTCTTAGGCGTCATTCTCGCAACATACTATATTGTTAACGACTGGGAGATCAGAGGTCGAATCTCGGTACGGTATACAGAGTTTTATCGTAAAATGTTTTTAATTCTCCCCTCGCGCAAATACGAGTACATTTCCTCTAGATATTCAGACTTCTTCACCCCTATCATATTAAAGTAATGAGTAAATATGTGGGTAGCTTATACGTGAATTGAGATGTGCTAAAAAAAAAGTCTTAGCCCCCTTAATCTGCGATATCTAAAAACTTTCGGCACAAAACTCTGCTCTTTCATCTCATTAAATATATTGACAGTCACAATATCACTATATTTTTATTATATAGTGGGTCCAAAGAGATTAAAAACAAGTGTATTTTTATTGCCACTATAATACTTTTTTTTTTACCATGCTTAAGTCCCGTTATGTCCGCTACACCATACATGCTGTCCCGCGCGTAATTAAAGGTTGCACCATTCTGCACGTGGTATATGCATTTAACGCATTGTCTTTCCCCTCCCCCTCTATTTACTTAGGAAATCACCACGTGATAACGCTTGTTTCGTGACGTCACCGCACCACGCCACCTGGATCACGCGGGGAATGACGTCAGCTGTTTACTGACGAAGCGAGTTACATCAAGGTAATGAGAGAGAGACCGGCGGCAGAAAAGAGTATCGGATAGTCGAAGGCTGGAGGTTTTTAAGTTCAGATAATGTAATATTCTCAACAACCTCTTCAGAATTTTAGGAGGAATTAACCTCTCCCCTGGAGTGATTGTGGCCAGAACTTCCTCACTCACTTTGGTTATAAAGGAGCATAGAACCAATCTGGGAGTTGAGAAGGGGGTTGCAGAGAGTACTCATAGTCGGGGTAGAGCTATTACACCAACATGGGATCGAACTCTGGACAACCTGCTCCCCAAACACTCGTTAACGAAGCAAAGTTCGTATGTGACCATTTTACTCGTTATATTTACCAAAATAACGACCCATTTCAAAAAGATTATAATCTTGGATGTATTTATTTCTGAAAGTGTGACACCCAGAGGTGCAAGGGTATCTGATATATACAAGGAGTTATTAAAACTATTAGATAACCAAAATGGTGAGTTTTAAAATTGCCCAAGAAATTGTTGCTACAGTTTTTTCTCTGCATATTTCTACTATCAAGGTTATATAACTTGTATCAAGCATTTAAAAAGCCGTCTGAACTTCAAGTTTGAACAGAAAAAAAACGCCATCAAGTAAACTAGTTCCACGACTCCGTGCTCTTCAGGACATCCGAGTACGGTTAGTTACTTTTCTGTATAGCGAGTGTGTGCCTTCGAGCAAGGTCATTCACTCGCGACTTCCATCAGGTGACAGAGGAGAGGGGAAATGGAGGAAGGACAAAACGTCCAGCTACAGACTTATTACTCCTAGACCACGCACCCCGAGCCACTGCGACCTACACGCAATTAAGTAGCTACGTCATGTGGGCTGATGCAATGTAAATTGATAGATAACTCCACGAAACTACGTCACCCAGTACACAGCAGTTAGTAGTATGTCGTGCGGTCCTTTCTGTTATATTTATAATTATTTATTTGTGTTTGCCTGGTAGTGGTTTTTTCATGTATAGCTAGTTACTTTATTATATTTACCACTCAAGTATCTGTTTTAATATGCTAATATAAAATATAGCACGGATCTTCTAGTTAATGATTCGATAAGAATAACTATAATACTAAATACATTTATGAATGCTAACTATAAGATTTCTCAAAAATTGTGTTTAAGTGGTGAAAAGAACAAACCGACCCATTTTTGGACTGTTACCAATTTGAATGTCTATGGAATATACGTAGTGATTCGTATAAAATAAAACGGCACGTGGCACCATTTTAGTTAAACCGTAGATTATCAGCATGATCATTATGATAAATGACTGGTAAACAAATTCCTTTAATTTTGATTTTCATTAAAAATGAACCACTTGAAATTATTCATTTAAAGAGACGTGAGAGCACGACTTAAAGCGCTGGCTAGTGTACTGAGTGACGTCACACGCTCAGCCAATCAGATGCCTTTCTCCAACTGGCGCTACCTTCCATATCTTTACATTGGGCTGGTGCGCCTGCTAGATGTATCACCTCTGAAGGAACGGCATGACTAATATTGGAGGAACAGCGTTGTCACTCTTGTGACCAAGCTTTCAATATAAGAACGGATTTCGCAAGTATAGTTAATCGATGCTGCCAGCAGTTCCCTGCCCCCAGCCTTACCTTAACTTGTGATATAATAAAGTTAGGAGATTTGGCAACAGTTAACCGGAGAGAGCTAAAGAAAAGGCATTTCTAAGTTTGATCTGCAGTTCCCTCAACACAGCGCACTGCGTATTGGTTTACTCCATTCACGGTAGGAATTACTCTCTGAAAGGTACTTTTTCCTACCAATATCCTACTATATAATAGATTTCTGGTAGAGAAAAAGGCCTTTCAGAAAACAATTCCTACGCTGAATATACTTTAGACAATACTTACGCTGGAAGCATTTAAAAGCCCTGGGGCATAAGACAATTATAGAAAATAAAACCACGCTACCATCTGCAAGTTAACTAGTCAAGTAGTAATTTGTAAAGCCCAGCTCTTAATTTGATGGTTGTAATTCTTACAATAGAACAAATCTTTCAAGTAAAAAGTTTTGTTGTTCCCTCTTGAGACCACACAGGCATGGCCAGGAGGAAATTTGCTAACGATAGGCCTACAAGATAATCACTTTGCCTATGTTTTAGTAGGTGACAAATAGGAGGGCTTTCTTGTATTTTTGATTTTCTGGAAGTTTCTATATATATTGTTTTAGGTAGTCTTGCAACCGGGGAATGGGGTTCACTACTGGTTTTGTTCTCGCACGGGACAGTCATGACACGATTTCGAATAATTTTTATTTAAATGTCCCAAGTTAAGGACTTTGTTAATTTATTTTCGTGAGGGATAAACAAAAAGTACATAGCCATTTACCCCACTGATTAATATTTAATTAACCTAATGGTTAATTACTTTTGATGACCACTCTAAAATCATAATTCACACGTGTAATGTTTTAATTTAAATAATATAAGCAATTCAGTGCAGTAAGATAACAATTTTAATATATATGGTTTTATTAATTTAATCAATCCAAAGAATCCGCTATACGATCTCTACTAACTTTAATTTAAAAATCAAACTCCGCGCCGACCGCTACTTCACTTCTTTGTCACTCCTTGACGGTGGTAACAGGATAGCTGCAGCCGGGCTACACTTCAGTTTGTGAGCATTTTGGCTCGTAGCAGGTAATGTCATTTGAAGACAATGTTTTAGATGTAGTAGAGTAGAGAAACTAATTTAGTGTCAGAACCGTTAATGTAACAAGCCCATTCCTTTAGTTTTTTAAAGGGAATTCCCTGTCCTTGTTGTACTTTTTGCTAGTTTGTTTTCGTCGCTAGAGGACGCTGTGCCAAGTCGTGGATGAAAATAACCATTCTTCTTCCTGAGCGCATTGGACCAGCTATCATACCTCCTTGCTGGGAGGGGGAACTTTTTAAACTACGTTTTTTAAATAAGCGCAAAGCTTTGCCAGCTTTTAATTCATCGCTCTTAACAAATTACGATGATATATGAACATGAAATTTATATACATATAACACAAACCGGTAGTAAAAGAAGATAGACATATATGTTTAGCACCGTCTTTTACTACCGGTTCGTATTATATGAATATGAAATAATTATACTTGTGTTAAGGGATTAAGAACGTTGATTTGAAAACCATTAAGGAATAAAAAACCCTTAGCGGACTCTAACCCCATCTCCCAGTGCGATGAGGTCCATTATGTCGTTAGAGCTCTAACAGGCACACACGCATGTGCAACATTATGAGTTACACGAAAGGACACAAAGTGGGCTGCCTTGGTAGCTGAGATATTGCCAATGAGATGTTGTGCTTAGGTTTAACATTGATAAAACCTTGACAAGTACACAAGTTTGTTGTATACTATTCCAACTATACTCTACTGTTTTATATACATACATATATATATACTCGAAAAAAATGTTTAAAATCTGACACATTCCACTCTTAAAAAGTCCAAAAATTCACATATTTCCGTTGATAGGGGAGGGGTAGGGTCACAACAAATTGTATTGTCATTTATATTTTCCTCCTGCCGGACAGCTACACCCAAGGACGTTATAAACCTACTTTTCTGGTGTTTAGGAATTCCCGATAGCCTATTTAAGCGCCGTAATATTTCGAAATTAAAAGTTACAATTTGGTGCAAACATCGGATATTTAACATTTTAGTAACTGGTATCACTTATTTAATATATCTTAACCAAACATGTTCTTATATTTCACAAGCAAAGTTTCTTAGAAAGGTTTAAGGGTGCCTAAATCAGCTTTATAAAAATTCATTTCATAGTATAATTAATATTATAAGGATATTAATCCGCGAGCATGTACCTCTGATAACCAATAAATACTAATCACCGTCTCCCACAGATAAAACAATGTCAAGGGTGTGTATAATCCAAATCTGTGCTTGACCCTTCAATAAAAAACCGCTTTGGTTGAATTCAACCTAACGCCGCGACGATTTCAAACACACAGCTCTTTGTACGGGGGCGTCGTATTGAGGAAATATAAACAAAATGTAACCAATTAAAATTCGCACTTTTTAGAAAAGTTTCATCAAAGAGAAAAATTGTGGGTGGCTCAAATAATCTAACTCAATTTATTGATTACAATCCTTTAAAAAAAAATGTAATTGCTTCCAGTTCATTTAAAATATATTAAACACATATTTAAAGCAAATAAATTTGAAAATCATAAAGCGAGTGTAGAATAGCTCGAAAATGACCATTTTTAAATTATCAATTTCAAACAAATGATGCTGCATAAGTTTATTTTTCCAAGCACCACGTCTTACTACCTATTCAGGTTATATTCACGTTTAATAGCTACAGTAATGTGTAAGGACAAGGGAAGTTCAATTTAAGAGTGTAAGGGGCCTCTAATGCCAAAAGGTGCCTGAAATAAACTATATGTGCACCCTGATTTTTAACTTAAGCCCACTTTTAACACCGACAGTGGCGGAAGTCACTATAAGTTGGCCTGCTAGAAACATGTCATTTGATTTATTACTTATAAAATTTATCCAAAAAGTTATCAAAAGCTTCCAATAATACTTCGTCCTAAATTACTGTATAATTTATATTTAAATTACAAATTAATGGGTTAAGAATGTTAATACAATAATATTAAAATTTTTTTCACCTGTGACAGCATGGGTTTCCAATTAAACTCGGGACTAGCCTATATAATCGTCATGTTAGAGGGGCCGTCCTTATATTGCGTTAGGCTTTTTAACATGATGTTCGCCCCCTAACCTTTTCACCAACGTAAAGGATCTCAAGATTTTAAGTTTTCGCCCACCACCTCCCCTTTATATCTTAAGTTTTTTATACGGTTTTTTAAATTATATTATTTTAATATTTAAGTTATTTTTAGATACAGGGATTGGTAACAAAGCGAGTGATGTGACATTTCAGAATACTTAACTGCCAGTAAAACTAGATGTACACAAGTAGTTTTGTTTTATTATATCTTACCATAAAGTGATTAGAAAAACCTCGCGTTAGATGTATTCAGAACCCTCCCTCCACTCTCGTTAGAAAACTTAAGAAAACATTGAAACCCTCCCTCAAAAAGACACACAAACTTCTGCGCAATTTAAGGACTGCCACCTAGCCAACCACACACATTCAGGCAGGTACGGTAGTTTAAAAAGTGTAAAAGTTTACTGCCCTTAAGTTAGATTTTTTCACTAATACAGCCGTGTTTAGAACGCTCACGATGGCTAGAACAAAACAACCGGGATTATATAATCAGCTATCTTGGTTTAACTTACTCCTAAAACTGTGTGATAACGTAACGTTTAAGCAGATAAGGGTAGCTAGATTGAGGGAGAAATCACTTACCTTGGAACTCATCAATGAATAACGCCAAACACGTTTAAAAGGTTACGTCTGACGCGATAGGCAAGTGTTTGGGTCGACTAGTTTCAAGTCATCCACCTCACCCTTCGATAGGACGTTCCCTCAGTGAATGGGCCCGAAGTTTGACGCTAGACCCTGGAGTTGGTTACGCTTTTAATCGAGTGCCTCCTTGAAACCGCTAAATAATAAAGCCACCAAGTTTTGCCAAGCCATAGCCTTCTCACCTATCTGTTTACAACTAGATCCCAAACATGGGACTTCCACACGCACTTAATTGGATTAATTAACTAGTTAAGAAACGCGAAGATATAATTATGTGAAATAAATTGCCAACGCCATACATCCCGACGAGAACTTACCACCGTAATGTCCCTTTTTATTCCCAGCAACTTTTAGGTTGTTTATTCCTCACTTCCAAACTTGACATGATTAAATAGATGCGTCAAGAACTTTGGAATTAGGAAAAAATTATTTCATTTACAGTTACCATACGCATCTCCAATGCGCGTTTATTTTTCTGTGCTATAAAACTCGCAACAAGGTCTACATGTTTAAAATTTTAAATTTCATTTAAATAAACTGAGGAGTCATAACGTCACTTCTGCAGTATTTTGTTAATAATTTCGTAAAACGCAAACATTCTTAGAAAACATTAAAAATATATAATCAAGAGTAAAATATTTAATGGCAATAACCGTGAATAGATTCTTCCTTTCTCACTATCATACAGGTATAGAAAGTATTGTGATCGTAAAAAAAAAATATAAAAAAATCGAACGAGATTTTTATGAATCTTGACGTTTCATAACCCCCCCACCCCCCTGAATTCGAAAAAGTGTTTTTTTAATTTCCGGCCTTCTGTCTGTACCTACAACTAGAGCCTAAACTATTTTACATATCAGGCTAAAACTTGGTATCTAGGGTTTTCATAGGGTTGCCCTGAGGTGCTTTTGGAATTTGATATCTAACCCTAAAATTAAGAGTATTGTAATAAAGGGCTAAGAGAGGAAAAATAAATTCCCAAAATTGGCTCTAACGATTTTGATTTAATTCGTATCTAGATGTTGAGTTAAATAAACTGGTCATTTTCATTTTCCCATGAAAATGACTTTTTGGGTACTTTACAGAAGCAGAAAGTTCCGTCTCTCCGCAACTATTTGAGATACTAAATAACTTTTCATTGCAAAGTTGTAGGACTATTAAAAATACACTTTTATATGAAATAGATCTTTATAAAAAGAGCAGTTTCCGAGATATTGGCAAATATATTAATACAATTTTATGATCTTTAGTTGTAAAGCGATACTAAAGTTTTAACGCAATAATTCTCCAATTCCATAGAGTAATTAGACAGAGCATATGTGTTAACAGGGAATTTATAAGTAGCGTAACATCGCAAACATAAAACTAATGTCGCTTAAAAGAGAGCAAGCAGAATATTTATAAGAATGAAATTAATATTTTTCACAAGCAAATAGAACAGTGGTTCATAAAATGCAAGCAGCTTTTTTGGTGGGTCACGAAGATTTGTTAATGTGAAATATTTGATAATCATAAAAACCATTAACAATGGGAAAGTGGGGAACGAAGGGGTATGGGGGGCGGGGGGGGGG
>CABEEJ010001756.1:33831-49496 GCA_901482245.1 Timema douglasi | reverse complement strand
GGGGGGGGGGGGGGGGTGAGTTAAGTGGAAAAATAAGGCACAATATACGGATACGCGAACTAAGATTTTGCAAATAAATTAAAAATAAAACTGTATTAAAAACAATATGTCTCATCTCTTTCATTAATGTTTAGGCCAGTTAGAAAGTGTGCAGTCTTAAAAATTGGTTTGCAGCTCAAATGTGTTTGAGAGCCACTGAAGGAAAACTTTGGGAATTTGAAGCAGAGCGTACCCCCAAATCCCTGTCTTTGGAGAGAACTAGCCTAAGCAGCTACGTCAGTTATTAAATAGGTGATTGTGCTATCAGTTATCTTATCACAGAGTTTGAGAGGATAGCTAGATAGCTCACAAGTTAATCTGTTCTGAATTCCCACAAAGGGTGAAGCATCGTTACAGACTATCTCAGTCAAGCGCCTATAATGTGAAGAAATTTGTTGGTTTGGTTTTTCATACGACCTAACAGCTGATGCGTAAAGGAATCTTAAATAGAACGACACGACAGACCAACTCACGCGAGGCAAGTGGGCCCGACTGCCACTTAGTGACTCCATTGGTCGAGCCGTGTGGTGTGATCCTCTCCCGGCCAATGGGAGTCGACGGCGCGATACTGTGACGTATGAAGAGGGGAGAGGGGGGGTTAGTTGGTTGGTTACAACTGCTGTTGTGTGCCAGTTTTCCCTCCGTGCGTTGTGTTGGTTGTGGCCAGGTAAAACAGAGAGAGAGAGAGAGAGAGAGAGAGAGAGAGAAATACCCGCCAAAGGAGCAGATGCGTGGAAGTTAGCCCGGCACATATGTTATTTCATGACGAGTAATGACATGTTATTCATTACCAGCGTGTGATAATAAACACCTCTCCCATGGGTGAGATGTTTAAAGAGTTGTAGACAGAAGAAAGGAGGGGACCAACCTACAATGAATCGGACTGACCGGGAGAGGGAATCCAAGGACTATTTATAATAAGACGACAAAGTTCAATCAACAAGCAGCTCGAACCGGCGAGGAATTCCTTGAAATTGACGTGGGACCGATTTCATAGCGAGTGAAGGGTGATTCAATAACGCTGAGTAGCGAAGACTCAAATAGCTTCCGTACTAATAAGCGCACATATGTTTCTTTATAGTCATAGCACCGAAGAAAAGAAAAAAATAAGCATGGTACCGAATTAATATGTAATATTTAATTAGATAGTAAGCTATCAACTATCCCCAGTGAATAACACAAACATTTGAACATTTCTCACACTTAATAAAATACGAAAGTGTCATTTCGTATTCATTACCACGCAAATATGGTGTGGATATCAAATGAAGCCCATTTGCATATTTGGTAAATGTGACGACATATTTACAGGTGGATCAATACAGAAATTCTTATCTTTTAAGATGTCCGAAAATATAAAAAATACCATTAACGGACTATACCACAACATTTTTTCCCCCATCGTGTCGGGGGTTGCGTGCGTTAATGGGATAGAAATGGATACAATAATTTAATAGTAAATGTATCCGAATTTTCGTGGAACAAGTGGCAAAACCTCTTAATATCACCCTTAGTAAACCGCAACGGAATTCAAACCAAAATCTTCACTTCATACTGTCATCGGCAGCTCTGTCTAATGTGTGTCGCGTTGGACCATGTGAACATCGATGTGTGTTAGATCAATCTACCGATAATTATGACAAATCACTATGGAAGAGCTAACACTTCATTTAACTTTTAAAGTGACACGCTTACTTTGCACGTTTACACTGAGGCTTAACTTAAGATATTCTTTAAATTGAAAAAAAAAAAAAGATGGGAAGGGAAATTGAACTTGGGACCTTTGGCTTAGTAATCTAATGTTCCTACCACTGAGCTACCCGGGGATAATCTCGTACCCAACGTCCTTCTTACTCATATTTAATCTTTAATGGTCGTGCGGAAATCGTCAGAAACATATCGATCAATCAAGACCTCGAGCTATCAGACAATGCAGCCACCTTGGACTTGGGAGGACTTTAATTGTCAATAGTAAATGACAACTGAACGAATATGCACAAGAATGACTCTGGGCACGGGACGAATTTGTGTCAATGTTATGTGCATCGACGTACAAAGCCAAAGGTCCCCAGTCTCAATTCTCTTGTTCAGGAATAATTTTTCAATTCAAATAATAAGATCTTTAGATGTGGCTACAGCCATGTTCGGCAACAATCCATACGATGAGCCAGTGTGGTCCGTCAAGGATCGACTTCTGCCCTTCAGGGTAAAAAGGAATGCACATTTAAATATTGCTATAAAGTTACCACGCCGTAATTCCTCCGCGGAGCTTTTTCACTCCACAGGTACCATTAGACAAGAGGAAAGATCAGGCTGTGTGCCAACACACTATAGCTTGTTAGGTGAGTTGAGGCCGACCAGCATGGTGGTTAGGAGCACCTACCTGTGCTCCCAAGTGTTTTCTGCTGCATCGTGCTGCGCGGCCTTCACTATCCCTGCCCCTCCCCCAACCCAGGTAACGCCATGCGTCACTCCCCTCCCTCGCACCAAGGACAAAAGGGCCGAAATTACAAAGCTCATTCTAATCACATCTTTTGACTCGCCGCATGTTAAGGTCATTCGACCTTTTACAATTTATTGTGCAATTTTAACAAGAGTATAGTTATAAACTATAAATAGTTACTCTATGATTTAAAGTCATTACAGTTCACAAGTTATAAGTAGTCAAACCAGCTATTGTACGTTTCTAATGACCCATTAATGAAGGGGACTCTAGTTTAGTATAACTTAACATTCAAATGAGGTGTACACAATCAAATATTTATAATATGTCTAGATTTTTTTATATGTAAACGAAGTTTTTAAAGTTGTAAAATTACATAATTTTAATCATATACACTTTTCTTTTTATACCCCAACAATTTGATCTTATTTTGTGGCACACAAGTTTTTTTTTTTCAACTTAACTCCAATAGTTAATACTATTAGCGTGTATGAACTGATCAGTGCTAATACAATATAGATTTTAAATATCTCTCATAAAATTTCTTACACATACTTGCAAAACATAATATTCCCGGCCGAGGTAGAGGGTCAGATAATCCCAAATAATATCCACCCAAACATATATGTATATATAGTCTATATATTCATTTAGTAGCATCGCGTCTTACTACCCATTCGGGTTTTTCGCTATGTACCAATTACGCTAATGGTTTTAGGGATCAGGAACGTTAAATTTAGAGGAAGTGTACCTGCATTGTTGAGGAGGGAGAGTGGAAACACGTTTGGAACGAAACATTCAGATAACTTCAATCTCGATCATCGGAAGTCTAGTCTACCAAGAGAGTAACGTCCTTAATGTGGCCACCGATGCGGGTATGCGTTCAATTCACTGCTAAGACTAAGGCCCAATTTTACAATGTCATGTTATTCTATTCGTTAGGGCTTAACATGAGGTTAAGCGATAACGACCACTACTTTTGATTTTACAATGTTTGATTAGCGCTAATGTTCACGTAAATGTGCTCGTAAAGTTAACGCGAGGTCTACCTTCCGGTTAGCAAACATAACGTCCACATTAACAACGTTAAACACTCCGCCATATTGTTTTCAAGGCGATTGTTGTTATTATTAAAGTGAGGTTACTTTTATTTATATTATGAAATGGCTGATTTATTGTATGATTATGACGACTTTGATTAATTAATTCAATCAGCAACATTTCCTCTTCTTTGCTAAAATTTACACTTCGTTCGCGTTTATGATTCTCAACAGACATTTTAGCAGGAAAATAAATACGATAAAATATAGCATATAACCTCAACAAACTCGATATATTGAACTCGTTTTGATTGATTTTTTCATAACAGTTCCATAGACGTTGTAATAACTTTGTTATATTCTCTATGGTCAAGTTAGGCCAATCAAAAGCTTTGACACAAATCTAGCGCTCCGAGAAAGTTAACGTTAAGAACTAATGGAAGGCACCTATCCGTAATTTAACGCGCACATAAAAATAGTATTGTAAAACGCAACGCTAAGTTTAACCAACGGTTAGACTTTACAAACGGTTAAGTTACGAGGACTTTAACGTGACATTGTAAGATTGGGCCTAAGACTCAAGAAATCTTAGTCATTCTTACGGATGAATGACAATAGCTACGCCTCTAAGAAGTGTTGTCATTCGAATAAGCCTTACAGTCTGACCAAAAGGCCTCTTCTGGCAGGAAGATTCTGGTCAATTCAAATTATTTATTGCAAGAAAGGAAAATTTACGAGAAGACTCAGTGGGGAGGGGATGTCGAAAAAAAAAAACACGTGTCATTCTCAAGGCAACGGCTTTTGCCACCAATAAAAAAACAACGTATGTCGTTCAGCTGCTTCAATTACGTCGACCTTAATACGTTTCATTTCGATACAAACTTTTCCACGCGGTCAAGGCAAACCTAAAGTGAAACTTTTTACGACGTTGTTGGTAATCTTGACCTCCGTTGAGTGAAGAAACATATTTAAATAATGCTTCCTCATTCTTTCCCTAAGGATTTGCTTTCTTTGTACTGCTAGGGGGAAAAAAAAGAGAGTAGGTAGGTTTTTAATAATAGAAATTTAAATACGTGGAGAGCTGTACAATATACACATCCACATTATGAATTGCAAATGGCTAGGAAAGGATTGGTTCTCAAAAACTAGTTATTCACTTGGTCAAAGCGAGAGTCTACGTTTCACAAACATTTAATAATAAGCATAACAACGCAAGCGCTTACAATACATTTTCTACATAAGAGCTGCCCCAATAATCGCCTGGAGAGAGTACGGTAAAACCATTACTAAAGCAACCTATCAAGGTCAAACTTCCATATTGGAGCATAGCTTAGCGCCAGTTAAGGAACTATTTTTGCAATTTTTAAAGCAAAATGAATTTTAATTATTGATTAAATATCCAAGCTATTCTAGTTATGATATTTGGGTGTGGATGCTTATTAACTGTTATTAATATTTAAATTGAAAAATGACACCTCGACACAGGAATATAACCCGGGATCATTGACTTGGCACGCCAATGCTATTTATAGCTTAAACATCCAGGAGTCATCCCGTGCATGGGGTTATTCTTCTCATATTTTAAGGTAGAGTCTGTGATGGACGTGAGGAAATCGTCAGCTACATAATATGCGCTATCAATTGAATATGAAGTGAATAGTGACCATTGGCACGGAACGACTCCTGGATAACTAAATCGTATAACACTGGTGTAATAAGACAAAGGTGTCGGGTTCAATTCCAGTGTCCAGGTGTCATTTAATCTAAAGAACAAAATTGTTTTTGGTAGACTAAATAAAATTCAGCTTTGATGGTTGTATCTAGTATTAATTTATACATAAATAAACAGTCTTAGTATTGATCATGGCCGTAGAGGGTGGTGATAACGGTCTTAATTAAAAATTCAGGATGCTCATTACAAATAATTAAGAATGAATTTTTTACTTCTAACAATCTAGACTTAAATGATTTAACAGGAACAGTATTTTATTTACATTTATAAAAAAAACTGCAAGAAACGCAAAAAATCTTGTCCCTTGCTCGCGTTTCCCTCCACCCCACCATCAGCCAACTCTAACCAAGTTTCCTGTCCGCCGCGGTAGCCATCGGAAGTGTGACCCAAAACGGAATACGACGATAGTCCCGTGATCCCACGTGTCACTTGTTTCCGACGACACGTGTCCCTCTCCCCGGTCGCTCTCACACCATCCAGGGGTAGTCGACTGGAGGGCGATTGCCAGTTGACCCGCGACTCCAAACCCGCCGCGCCACGCCGTCCCAATGACGACACGACCTCCACTCAGAACCCGGGAGTTATTGGAGCCAATCATCATACCAACAACGGGTGTTAAAGAGGACCTGTGAAGAGGACCTAAGGCGTGTTCCCAAACCCCTGGATGTTGTTCGTGCGGACCAGGCAGTGTTGCCAAGTGCAAGATCGAAACACACTAGGACCTTGTTAATCTCAACTAATTGGGACCGAAGCTTGTTTTTTAGCTTAGCGTCTTACTACCCGTTCGGCTTATACGCTTATTAACTACGTTGATAGTTTTTAGGCATTAGGAAGGATATATTAAGAAAAAGTGAACCCACATTTGCGTAGATGAGTGGAAAACCATTTTGGAATAACTACCCATAGTACACCCGACTGAGAGTTGAACCTTGATATCTCCCCGTCAACGGCATTCTAGTCTATTGCGAGAGTATAACGTTAGACCATGCGGCCACCAAAGTGGGCCCGAGGCGTGCTAGGATTAGCGAAAATTCGGATTAAATGGGAGAACACAGGGATAGAGTATTTTCACGAATTTTAAATAACAGTTGAAAATGAACTTAATCAATTATTAATTTATTTAAATGAACCATAACACGTAATATGTACTGTAATTATTTCTAGCTATGGGAACATATTGTGTGTACTACAACATGTAAATATTTAATATTAGATATAACTTTTTCTTACTAAAATCCTATTTTTCATCTGAACTTTTTAACTAACAAACTAAATTTCATTTGACAATCCTCCCCCCTACATTCAACCAACATCGCCCGCCCCCCGCTCCCCCCCTCGTTATTGGAAAAGTGTGTTCGGGTCATCCAGAATTTCGGACTACCGGGGCTCAATATAACGGGATTTTGCTGTACTTCTAAAAATAAATTTCCCCGCCTGTAACATTTGTTTGATCCAATGATAAAAATGTTAAATAATTGGATCTTTGTCACATTTTCGAATAACGGTATATACATACTATAGTCTTCATTCCAACAAGCAAAGCAGAACGCTACCTCACGCCCAGCGAGTCGAACCAGACTGATTGTTAAAAATTGTGTAATTATTCTAGCTAACTAGAACGGGTACAGCACCCTTTGAAATAAAATTCAATTAGAACCGGAATATGAACCGATGAATATTTTTGGAATTAATGAGGCTCTTTCTTAAAATTTCTAAATTTTAAAACCTAAATTTTATTTTATTCCCTTCTTTATGTTAATTTTAATTTTAACCAATTCCTTTCTTACTAAAAATTTAACAAAGGTCATGGGGTCCCACATTTTGCAAGTCCCTCAAACACCTTGTTCTGGCCCTGGTTAGGACAGAGACCCGAAAGGGTACGCGACTAACATTTGAGAAATTTTCTTTAGTATATTTACGTACTACATGTGGGATCTGGTTCCACAAAATTGAAAAAAAGTTAGAAGTTTTAGAAATCTGACAGTTTGACAGTAGTTACTTCTGCTCCCCACCCCAGAAATCTAGCTTCGATTCTTTCGTAACTCATGAGGGAGTGTGAAACACAAAAAGGAATTCCTTAAATAAAAAAATATAAAAATGCTAATGTTAAAGAATGACATGACACAAAACAGTAACAAAGCTTGACACGCGAAATAAAAGGAGAAAGGATCTTTAAAATACGTTAACATAAGTGTGTGTGTACCACGTCTTACTACGCGTCCAGGTTTTCCCCCTTTTTCCCACTCTTCAGATAAATAAAGATAAGAGTAAAAGGATTCTGAGGAAATTTAACCTTCATTGGTGTGGAGCGATAGAGTACAAGTTTAAAAACACCCTTAGTACATCCAGCTGGGATCCGAACCATGATATACCCGTCACCTGCGTTCCAGTCTAATGTAAGAGTGACGCCTTAGACTATTCAACCACTTATGATGGTGAGTAAAATTTTTATTTTTAGTTTATTTATTTTACGACAAAACAAGCTCAAAAATTGGGCTAGTAAATATTTGATACGTCAACTTAAAATTGTTTTGAGAACCATTCTTTACAAGTGTCAAATGAAAAATTAAGTTATTTTATTTTATACAATTTTGTTTATGTATATAGAGATAACTTAGTACAAACATCAAAGAATCATTTGATCTTCCAAGTCACACATAGCTATTTATTTAAGGGTTCACACCGGTTCCACAAGATACGTGCGTTGTGGGTGGGTCGCGGGATAAGTGGCAGACCCCCCTCCCTCCCCCTTTCTTCACACACATACACACACTTTTAATCATCTGATAAAATAGGACTCGGTGCCGTTTAAGGAAACATTAAAGAGGGTTTTTTTTCAGAATAAATTTAAATACAAGCCTGGAGCAATGGGTAAATGATCAAGGAGATTTAAATCATCTTATAGAATTGTGTTTTGTCATTCATGTGTATCAGTTGATACAAACATTTACCAATTCAAAGCGAGCATGGGTTTGACCTGCCCTCCCCCAATATCTATGAGCTTACTTTACTCTCTTCTCTCTTATGGCCCAATATATAGACGAAGTTATAAAAAAAAAAAAAAAGCACAACATGGTTTTGGGTGCGGTAGCTATGTACTCTCATTAACTAGCTACTTACCTACTAAAAGACGTAGCCCAGACGCAAGTGAGTTCCCATGTAACCGACAAAGAGAAATTCTCGTGCAATGACCTTTTCATTAGGTTAGAAGAACAGTACGTTTAAAATACTCAACATGTTCGTTAGGTTGAAAATTTAGTGAATAATCTTTGGCTATGCCTTTAAGGTCATTTGACGCATCAAAATTTTATATCACACCTTTAACCAATGTATAATTAGAAGCTATAAACAAAGATTCAATGATTTCAAAACATTACAGTTCACGAGCTTACGGGGTCAAACTCTTTTCTGCCTTATGTGTGTCATTGTTAAGGTAAACTAATGTATGTGGCAGAAATTTACTATAACCCGACATTCAATTGTACAGAATTAAATACTTATAATATTAATATTTCATATAATACTTATATCAATAATATTGATATAAAATTTATTGGTGAACACCACCTATGGATTTCTGGTCATTCTAGATTTCAGCCCCATGCATTACTTCTGAACAATGGTACGTAAAAAGCATGAAATATCATAGCCAGGGAACTAATGATTTAATCATTCTTATCCCCGATAATTTGATCTCATTTTGTAGTACACAATACTGATAGATTTTTTTTTTCCAAGTTAACTTTACTCGTTAATTTGATCAAAGTGTCCAAATTGGTTATGTAAATATAAGTTTTATATGTGAAATTTTTACTTTTGACTGTACCGATTGTTAAGACAACACCGACTAGATGAACATAATATAGCAGACCGTGGCAGGTGAGATAATCGCAGCTCCCGCCACATCCAAGTAGAACGGACGCCGCCTGAGGTTACTGTTTGCTATCTCTTAGCCCCAACTAAGTTAAAATTCCCTGCCAAAATGTTTTACAGTCAAAAAAATTTAGTAATTAAGTCTATCAAATGAGCTTAAACCAGAGTCATCATTACATGTACATCAACCAAGCATTTCTCCCAAGAGTTACGTTCCTTGAATTTAGGCCAAGGTCACCCCCTAAGGGCGTGGAAAAGGTCCATCGGCCTTTGGATGCTGCGTTCAGGCATTAAGGTGAAACGTGTTTAAGACGTCAGGAAAACTCAAATAAGGGGTCTCTTATTTCAAAACATGGCTCAGTTCAAAATGGAAGGGAAAGATAGCAACGTGATATCTTAGGATTAAAAAATACTTTAATTTTTTTTTTAAGTTTTATGTTCATTTTAAGAAGGTTTCACGTGAAATCTAAGTTCTTAGATCTAAATAAATTGTTATAAATAAAGAACCAGCTCCCCTAAAAGAAATAATCATTTTTAACAGGGTCTCAACAGAACATTCTAAGATAGTTTAGGATTGTTTTAGTGGTTTGGAAGCTTCAGAACTGACATTACCATAAGAAATACAACAGCGTGAAGATATTCATTTTCTAGTATGATTGCGCCCTCATGACATTCAACGCTGTGGCCAGAAGTTGTGTTTTTCATCCACGCTCACCCTAACCAGCATGTGGCACGAACGTCATGAATGTCACAGAAACTCTGGTACTCTCGGAACTTCACAATTAAAACTGTCCTGGGAGTAGGTCGACAAAATTGAAACAAAAAATGGTAATAGGACGGGGAGGTTTTCATTAACATAAAAAAAAGAGCCAGACAATGGTAGTATAGTAAGTGTAGTATAGTCACTCCCCTATAATTTTGCTCTTCAAGAGTTGAAAAGTTACTAAAAACGGGTACGGATTAATCGATCTCGCGGATATTCGTGTCACTTTTGACGAGGTGTGTTGAGGTAATTAATTTTTTTAACACTGTGTCTTACAACCCGTTCAGGTTATACGCTTTTGTACTAATCACACTAATGTGTTAGGGATTAAGAACGCAATATTTTAGATGAAGTATACCTGCATTTGGGTGGAGGGAGAGGTCAAAATCATTCGAGGGGTTTAATGACATTGGTTTGGATTACTATAAATTATGTAAAAAGTCATGGATGAAGGTAATTTTTCTTTAAAGTTATATATGTAGAGTATCCTTTTAAGATTCATCCATGAAGAAACGCGCACTTATCAGAAATAATGTGAAAAGGATTAACCACTAAAATATATTCTTAATACCATATTTCCTGTTAAAAGGAACGACTCCGCAGTATTTGGCAAAAGACGCCAATTCCCTATACCAATAAAAAGCTAGCCTTCACAACACCTGTCGCCAGGACTCTTTCTATTAGTTAGATTTTACACTGTTGGCGAGGGGAGAAACATGCAAGTGGTATGCCATATATAAACAGTTTGTGCGTATCAGCCAGGCATCCAGGATCCAAACATCGGCATCCGAGATCCAAACGCCCACTGCACAAGTTAGAGCCACACACTGGCAGTCACAGTCTAACACAGTATAAAATAACTTACATTAATATCACAAGTGTGCAGTGATATACATATTCTAAATAAATGTTTTTTAAGTAATTAACAGGTGTCATTTAAATAAACCGTGTGTGAATAAACAGCCATCAAAAGTTCTTTCTCTTCAATGTTATTAATATACCGTTTTAATTAGTGCTCGATCACGGAGCTATAGACAACCTAAACATCACAGCATTATTATATCAGGGAATTAATCCGTAGTGTTTCAATCGACGCCCAAAGCGGGGTGATTGATTCTTAAGTGTTACAGGGGATAAAAAACCACCATCAATGCACCCGGAAGAGATTCGAACGTCTATCTCCCCGTCATCGACAGTCTAATTTAATTAATCTAATTTAATAGTGGTTTTTAGCCGGGGGGTAGTTACCCCTTTTTGGGTAAAGTGGCTATCCAATAGGGGTAACAAGGCAAACGGATTTTTTATGTATACCTATACTAAACTATCAGTTTTGCTTCAAGACTAGAACTAGCAATGCAATATTTACAAATGATTGTACATAAACAACAATACCAACCTTCTCACTAATACTTTACCTGTAAGATTTACAGACATCCTTTTTATATGGAATTTTTTCTCAATACATATTGTTAGTTCACCACAAGTTTTTTTAATAGGGATAAATAGGTTCTCGGAGAGGTCATAGGGGTGACATGACTGAAAAGGTTAAGAACCATTTGTCTAATATTTGGACCATGCGGCCATCGAAGCGGGTAAAAGACTAAAAATTGTAAAACAAATTTGATAATATGGATAAATATTTGTAGTAACTTATGTAAACTGTTGGAAAAGGCCTTATCTGGAATCAACTATACTAACATTTAAAAAAAAAATACATATCAACGTTTTTCTTTTTCAAAACCCCAGGTTAACATTAAACTCACTTCTACATTCACTTAATTCCGAATCTTTGTCCGTACATTTATAATCTTGTTCACGCAGACTATCCATAATTGTGTGATTTCATGTCAACAATTGTGGAAGGGGGTATTCATTCTAGTGTCGTTTTTATTTTATAATATATATTATAAAAGGGTTGACCTCATCTTTGAAAAAATGTGTGCTATTACATTATATTTTTTTCAATGTACATGGTTTTAAAAAATTGACGCCGATATTGACAAAACTATTTACAAATGGACCATGGAATTAGTAAATATTTGGTCCCCCAAAGCTGCTCCATTGATTAAAAAACCAAACGCTTAAAAACACATAATTATGCTATTGCCTAAATGTGTAATTTGAGTCTTCATATTGAAACATTGCATTTTTCACTCACTTTGCATGAATCATAAAACTTTTCCGACTACACTAATTTCTTTCATAAAACCTTAGATCACGTTCTATTACGGTAGTTACTTTTTAATATTTAAATAGTTTTAAAATTATATAAACAATAACTTAGGCGTTTTTGGTTACCTTAAAAATGCTATTCTAACTAGAGATTCTGAAATGCGGCGCTCTCTTCATTAACTAAAAAAAACAACCGGATTGACGTCATACAAACAATATCTAGTTGTATTAATGCGGTTTTTAAAAAATAAAAAACTATTTTATTGGAAAGATAATATTTTGTATGGATCTTTCTCTAAGCTGTATACAATATTTTTGTCTAAGACGCAAGTTTTAATAACATAATACTTTTGAAATAATTATTTTATGCACTAAACTCTCCTGTTGCCACAAAAGCGAAACAAAAATTACAATAGTTTTAATAGTTTTTTCTTCAATAAGTTATAAACACTCAAATTATACAGTAATTCTTAGGGATGTATTAAAATAGGTTGATAACACTTATCTGATTGATATGATATAACTAACAAAGAATTATTTTCGAATAGTTTGGCATTGGCTAGTTCTAGCCAATGTTTGAAATAAGACATTTTGCTAGCTGTAATCACCTCTCCTAATGTAGATATGGTATATGTATGGTACATCATTATGGCTCAGACTCATCGCAGAATCGAACTTCGAGAAGTTTCTTCCACAAGAAGGCGTGGGTCAATGGGTCTCGACGGGCCTGACAACAATATCCCCTACATCTAACATCTTCGGCATCAACATCGACTGACCCATGTCAATTATTTATAAGTTTTTATACCTTTCCAGATAGCACTGCTTATTCCTGTAATATTCTGGTTCGCGGCCCATGCCCCGCGCAAGGGCAGCACTTTTAATATTATTCTAGGTGCGGGTGCTGGAATATACTTATTGTTCACTATTCACGAGTTTTGATATAATGTTTAGTTTTAACACTTGTGTAAATTTAATGAATTATTTATTTAGCATTATTGCTGCATTGAACAGAGTGAATTCAAGAGCCAAACGTACATACGCTGCTATTTCTCTTCTTATGGCACTGGGAGGATTAAAATCTGATGGATCAATATGGATAAATAGTATATTATATATATATATTCACTGTACGAAAGCGGGTCCTGACTGCTCTGCGACTATAAGAGTGTCGGCACCTCCATTTTACCACAGGGCTGTTTACGAAAATTTTGATTCTATAATGTGATGCAATCATCCCTTGTCTTTCCTTCCTTGGGTGGGCAATAGAGACAGATGAACGTTGCACAACGTATATATTTACTGTGAAATATAATATAAATTAAATACATTTGTAATATTATTACGTTGGCTTGGATTTGAACATCTCCATTAATTGATCAAAAAGGGATGTGTGAAATATATTCAAGCTCCAAAATCTCATACTCCTAACAAGTTTCCTTTTCTCTTCCTCAGCGCCACACTTCTTAGTGCTATAATAATATATGTAATTTGTATTTTTCGATCATGACGAACCTGTCTCTAGTCAATAGTCTTTTAGGAAACTGGAGCCTCCCAGGAATCTGGCCTGTACTTAAAACGTCTAGTTGTGGAGAAACAAAGCAACAGGCCAGGCCTGTCTATGGGAGGCTGTAGGGTTTACCTCCAGTGGTTTTTCCTAAAAAGTTTCCCATCCCCTCTACGCAAATTAGAATGCATTTACTCTTGCGTGTGCATATTACCCTAAAATTAAGGAAGTGGTTCCACCAACATCCACCCTCAACATAGCGGACACAAACTTGAGAAATATGGTGGTTGTGTTTCTTGGTCTAAGAGGTTGAAAAAAAGACGAGGGGTGCGGGAAGGGGGGGTGGGCCAGGAAGACTGATTCCTACTATTTCAATTGAATCTTCTCCCCCTTGCTCCTAAGCTCGCAGGATGATGTGTGAAAGGATCGGAGGGAGGGGTGAGGGGGTGTCTCAATGGGTCCTTGATGGCGGGCCATTGTGTCTGGGAGAGATGTATTGTCGGAAGATGGAGTGGCAGAGTGTCCGGGAGATGTGGGGGGTTGTGGATCCGTCCTTCACCCACCCGTCAGGAGTACCCCGGTAGGAAGTGATACCTAGACAGAGACAAGACCGGGGGAGGGTGTCAGCAGCCTCACTCGACAAGAGGATCGCAAACAACTCTCGGATAAGGAGGACCTAATGTATGAAGGGTGAAGGGGGCAATATTTTGCCAAACTAAAATAAAAAAATTGGACGAACAAAGAAGGGAAGGAAACCCACAAAAGGATGGACGAACAAAGAGGGGAAGGAAACCCACAAAAGGATGGACGAACAAAGAGGGGAAGGAAACCCACAAAACGATGGACGAACAAAGAGGGGGAGGAAACCCACAAAACGATGGACGAACAAAGAGGGGGAGGAAACCCACAAAACGATGGACGAACAAAGAGGGGGAGGAAACCCACAAAACGATGGACGAACAAAGAGGGGGAGGAAACCCACAAAACGATGGACGAACAAAGAGGGGGAGGAAACCCACAAAACGATGGACGAACAAAGAGGGGGAGGAAACCCACAAAACGATGGACGAACAAAGAGGGGGAGGAAACCCACAAAACGATGGACGAACAAAGAGGGGGAGGAAACCCACAAAACGATGGACGAACAAAGAGGGGGAGGAAACCCACAAAACGATGGACGAACAAAGAGGGGGAGGAAACCCACAAAACGATGGACGAACAAAGAGGGGGAGGAAACCCACAAAACGATGGACGAACAAAGAGGGGGAGGAAACCCACAAAACGATGGACGAACAAAGAGGGGGAGGAAACCCACAAAACGATGGACGAACAAAGAGGGGGAGGAAACCCACAAAACGATGGACGAACAAAGAGGGGGAGGAAACCCACAAAACGATGGACGAACAAAGAGGGGGAGGAAACCCACAAAACGATGGACGAACAAAGAGGGGGAGGAAACCCACAAAACGATGGACGAACAAAGAGGGGGAGGAAACCCACAAAACGATGGACGAACAAAGAGGGGGAGGAAACCCACAAAACGATGGACGAACAAAGAGGGGGAGGAAACCCACAAAACGATGGACGAACAAAGAGGGGGAGGAAACCCACAAAACGATGGACGAACAAAGAGGGGGAGGAAACCCACAAAACGATGGACGAACAAAGAGGGGGAGGAAACCCACAAAACGATGGACGAACAAAGAGGGGGAGGAAACCCACAAAACGATGGACGAACAAAGAGGGGGAGGAAACCCACAAAACGATGGACGAACAAAGAGGGGGAGGAAACCCACAAAACGATGGACGAACAAAGAGGGGGAGGAAACCCACAAAACGATGGACGAACAAAGAGGGGGAGGAAACCCACAAAACGATGGACGAACAAAGAGGGGGAGGAAACCCACAAAACGATGGACGAACAAAGAGGGGGAGGAAACCCACAAAACGATGGACGAACAAAGAGGGGGAGGAAACCCACAAAACGATGGACGAACAAAGAGGGGGAGGAAACCCACAAAACGATGGACGAACAAAGAGGGGGAGGAAACCCACAAAACGATGGACGAACAAAGAGGGGGAGGAAACCCACAAAA
>CABEEJ010001756.1:10495-26978 GCA_901482245.1 Timema douglasi | reverse complement strand
GAGAGAGAGAGGGACAGAGAGAGAGAGGGACAGAGAGAGAGAGGGACAGAGAGAGAGAGGGACAGAGAGAGAGAGGGACAGAGAGAGAGAGGGACAGAGAGAGAGGGACAGAGAGAGAGAGGGGGTGAGCAACATTAGTTTCAAGTCTCTCGAAACAAAAGATTAGATATAGACACTGCCTTTTCCTCACGTCTCCTACAATCTCACCTTCAGGTAACTAAATTTAGGAGTATACATTCTCACGACTCAACCTCAAGCGGTCCGTACTCCTTGGATGACATCAGATAAACACGCCACGGACGTGACAAGTGTTTATCCATTATTTGAATATGGTAAAAACCTGTGAGTAGTAGTAGTACTACTACTAACACCGTTCAAGGCCATGAACCGTCTCACCGAGATAAGGTACATAAAGAATCTAAAGAAAAAAATAGTAAAATGCCAAAATACCGGAGGAAAATAAATAAATATAAAAGGTTTAAGTAAATGTATGCAAAGATATACCTTCTTACTTTTAATATTCTCGGAAAATCTCAATTAAATAAAGTGGTTCATTGACAAAGTGACCCCGAAATGTTATAAAATCATAAAAGCAAGTTATATTTTTATTTATTCTTAATATTGTAAAAATATTTAAATGTTATTTATTTATAAATAGTTAAATATTTTTGTAAACACTAAAACATTATTTTGTTGGAATGCGTCCCTAGAACTCTTAGGGAGACAGCCTAGGCTCGCCTATTGGAAGGCCCTAGGTAGGCAACATTGAATACAACTGATCTTTAAACTCCACGCCATCACACGAACACTAATATCTGCTTCCAGTGGGGAAATCATTTTCTAGACGTTTAAAGTCGTTAATCTAATCGACAACTTAGATTTGATACGCAATAGGTTTCTATATTTATTTTTTCTGGTTAAATTATTTATTTAGCACCACGTCCTACTACCCATTCGGGTTATACGCCTAATTACGCTAACTATTAGGAAATGGGAAAGTTAAATTTAGAGGAAGTGGACCTGCATTTGCGTGGAGGGCGAGTGGAAAACACTTCGAAAAACCACCCCCATTCACCCGGCCGAGATAGGCACCTCAATCTCCCTGTCCTCGGCAGTCTAGCTCAACACGAAACTAATGCGTTAACAACGATACCGAGGCGGGTTTTATTTTAGTTAAAACATATTCCAACATCTTAAACAAGTTCCAATAAAATAAATAGCGATTCGAGTGTTGTCTTCTCACACACTCTCGCGGCTCGACTAAAGCGCTCGGTGGTTGAACGTGTCACTAACGTCGAATCTACTATTGAACATACATTTCCATTTTATAACTTTTCATCTTAATTATCAGGAATTCTATTTTGGTTCTATCTTTTTAGCACCGCGTCTTACTACCCGTTCGGGTTATACGCTTTAAGTACTAATTACGCTAATGGATTAGGAATTGGGAAGGTTGAATTAAAGGAAGTGAACCCGCATTTGCGTGGAGGGAGAGTGGAAAACTATTTAGGAAAAACCACCCGAGTTCACCCGACCGAGATTCGAACCTCGATCTCCCAGTCCTCAGCAGTCTGGCCCAACACAAGCGCTTCGGTTCTATCATTAAAATATTTACTAACCCCCCCCCCCCTCATTACTTCATCTCAGCCCACTATGATGTATTCATGAATATGACAAGGTTCTAGGTACCAACTTCTCCTACTTAGTACGCCACAAACCCCACTGCAGACAATTTCCAACTTTGATGACAAGTAATATGAAAGCAGGGATTTCATTTCCATAGGTGCCGGAAATGCACCCTACCCCAACAAAAAATATAAGAAAAAGTGGTTCCTAAGTTTAAAAAAAACCTTTTTTGGATGTTTTTCTTTTCTTCGCTGAAACAACTGTTGAGTTCCTTAAAACTGAGAATTTTATTGTTTCTTTTTAGTTCCCAAATTAGAGAAAATTTTCCGCATCTTTATTGAAATTTTGCTAAATCTTATTTTGTGTGTCGTTTGATAAACGCTTCCAAAGTTGTCAAAAAGAGATAATTTTCCTTTTCTTCGAGATTATATTACTCTAGAATAAACTAGTTGATTGTGATCTGAAAGTATGGTGGGACCGCCAATAGATCTTGTTTCTTGTAGAGAATTTATATTTTTACCTATAAGAGAATAATATGCCATTGGCATAAGTGGCGATCTTTAGGCACTTTTTCCCTACTAGTAGCTTATATTATTCTGTAGGGAAAAAAGGTCTTTTGAGAAGTTATTTTTAAAACAAAATCCAACCATTTAATTTAATTTTTCTTAGACACCACGTCTTATTACCTGTTCAGGCTATATGCAAATGTACTAACTATAGCTAGGCTAATAAGTTAAGGATGAGCAAAGTTAATTTAGAGGAAGTGTACCCAAATTCGCGTCGAGCGAGATTGGAAAACTATTTTGGAAATAACTTGCTCAGTACACCCAACAAGGGTTCGAACAACCTGTCATTAATAAGTTCAGGGTAGATCTAGTGACGTTTCTAGCTTCCATATAAGGCTCTTCCTATGAAAATAGGACTGTACACACCCAAAATGCTATTGGGTATATTTTCTCATTGCTTGAAATTAACCAAAATAAACCCAATCTTTATACTTACGAACAAACATGTAACATTCTAAGCTATATCCTAAATCGCAACCGTTGGTGGTAATGTGATTTTATATATAGCGATCGATTAATTACAAAAGCGATCAGATATAAAGGGGTTGGGGTGGGTGGGTGCGAAAGGGTCAGCCGTAAATGATGTCAGCCCAAAAGGGACCATGAATTAATAACTATAGTAACCAATCAATGCTCTGATAGAGCTTCAATAATTCAGTCACGCTCAACCATATTTGGAAGGGAGGAGGGGAAATTGTGGGTGATGGGGTGGGTGAGGTTCTGCACATCGAGTAAAATCACGGAACCTTCAATCCTTAGCCATCACATGGACTTAAGAATATAAATTATCCTAGATTTAATTAAGGAAAGCGGAATTATTTGAATTCCCACACACGCTTTTCCGGTAGAGTGACTTGTGTGATGGTTAAGGCTGGGGTTTGAAAACTGTTCACTGAGGGAGATCCTCCACACCTTTGTGGCTTACCGTAACCCCAGTCCCACTAATAAAGATTAAATAGCTTATTTTTAGTGGCTAAAAAATAAGCCTCGAGCGAATCTTCCAAAACAACTATTAATATGTTAATATATCCTTCTCCTTGGAATTAAACTTACATATCAAAACCTGATTAAATTTTAGAATTGATAGGAAAATGTGTTGATTCACTTAAAGGTAAGTTTTTTTTAATGTGTCAGCCTTCTCCACTCTTCCTTCTGTGGGCAAAGGATGAGGGAAATGACGGTTTTGATTGTGTGGGTCCGCAATTGACACCTGGCTTGGGTTTTTATGGTTTTTATTGTACTACTATGTTATATTACAAACATGGAAGTTGATAACAATATTAGAGGATATTTAATAGATTTACTTGGAAGCTCATGACAGAAAGAAGTACGCAAGGAATGCTTAACCAATGGCCTGACTGACCTCTAGGTGATCCTACACGGTTTAAGAACCCCGGTATCCTAGGATCAATGGTAGCCCTCCAATACAGGTACTGGTGATCTGGCGTCCCAACCCACGTAGCTCCATAAACGGACAGAGTGACCCCCTAGACTCGATGGTGATTAGTAAGCCCTGTTAACTTGGATCCACTATTTATCCTGGTTTCTAACCTTATTTACCGTAAGGAATGGCGACACTCCGTTTATGGTTTCAGCGCATATGTTCTATTTGTTTACTAGCTAATCACAACACCTTGCAATACTCGTTTTGTCATTCACAATCCAGAACACAACACATTTTAAAGAAATACATGGATTAATTTAGGCCATGTCGATTACTGTTCATACATAGAGTTAGGTTATCTGCAGCTTTCATTTTTTATCGATACTACGAATACCTGTAAGATAATATATAATATAGTAAAATATCAGTGTTGGCCGAAAAGAAATAAGACTGAATTTTCTCTACTGTTCTTACTACCAAAATCAAGGCATTGCTTCGTTTCTTACAGTTTACTGCAAATCCCTTCAAATATTCCTCTGAGCCGTTTGTCCAAACTTGTGTGTTTGGCGATAAATAAAACCCTTGTACCATCATTTATTTACATGCATGCCAGATTACCCCAAAGAGCACGCCCTCTCTCTCTTGCACGCAAATCCATAAATTATAATGTAAATATAGAACGGGGGCAGGGAAGGAGGGTGCACGCCACGTTGGTCTCACGAGGCGGATCCAAAATACAAACGGGACAAGCTTCACCCCCTCCCCCCCGACGAGACTCAAGTTTTTTTCCTCTCCTTACTTTCAATACTTTCTTTGCAGCGGGGCCACAGTAAAACTTTAAATGCGGAAGACAGGAAGTGACGTTTGAGTAGGGGTGGGGGGTGGAGGGAGGAGCAAACTTGTTCGAAGTAAGGATGACCGCCTTTAATTCGCAAGAGACATGTTTATATAAGATCCAGGTGGGGGTGAAATTGTTTGGATTTTCAAGCAGTAATACTTAAGGTGTGGATGTAGCAGAAAAAGGTGGCATTTTCAGTTGCTTTTTAAAAAACTCTTTAACCAAAATAAGTAACATGGTTTAATTTTCTTCTCATGGAGATGTCAACCGTTTTCTAATATCCGCCAAAGGTGTCCTAGAACTTTTCTCTCTCTTCATTTAAAAGGTTTCTCATATAATGCCGCTATGCTCATGACATATTCAACAACTGTTGATATCACCATGTGAAGAAATTTGAACTATGTTTCTACTGGAGCAGTATTAGATTTATTTTGGTCAAAAATATGTTTCGCTATTAAACTGCAAAAGTCATTTAACCTTTCTCGTGTCCCTTAACCCCATCTTAATGCCCTACAGCAGTTATCCCGAAATGCTAAGATCACATCAATTTATAAAAAACGCGCACACATGCTCATTTAAGTATTTATATGCTGGCTTAAAAACTGAGGATGGCCTTCTAATCGTTTTGATATACACACACACACACACACACACACACACACACACACACACATAATCACGTGATAAAAGGCGTCAGACTCGCAGTAAATCTGATTGCCTGTTATGGGAGTTTAGGTTAGAATCTCGATGGAAGGGGTTCCTCCCCACAACGCCCCTCCCATCATGGACTGCCGATGACAGGCAAATTGAGGTTATAATTCTGGTCTGGTGTTCTGTAGGTGATTTTCCTTTCATGTTTTTCTGCTATACTTACACGCAAATGTAGATTAACTTCCTCAAAACACCTACCTTCAGTCGGAACTGAGCGAATACAATGGTGTAATTTATAAGATGGGGCCATAGTGTAAACAATAAAATAATGCTTCGGTCCAATTTTCATGGCAAAGAACATTTAAAAAAAATACAGGCCTTTTTTTTGTGATAAATATTGGGGATGATAAAGTTTTAGCATATTATTAGTGTTATTTTATTTAAACTTATCTATACTACCTCTCATTAGTGATCTCTTCAGATTGCATGACTACGTATGAATACGTGAAAGTAGATCTAGAAACTTTTCTAGCTATCTTCCTATGAAAATTGGACTGGGGTGAACCAACTTTGAGAATGAACCTGGTGGTTTTTTTTTTCGTTTAAGCTGTATATTACGCAGAAAACCAAGCCCCACTTCTAGAAATTCAGAAGAAAAAAAATATTCCGACACGGAAGGGGATAAAAATCGTTTCTGGACTAGAAGATCACAATTCCCAGTGGAGTGTTAAAGAAAAAAAAAGGGCAAACGCTCACGAGGGGAGTTTTCAGAGTTCTTATTTCCCGGGCCTACCCTTACGGCAAGGGGATGCTGTGAAACCTCAGCGAGTTTGATGTAGGGGTTGGGGGCGTGGATGTCAAATTGGAGGTAATGGTCCCGCCGAGACCCAGGTATGGTGGGATGTGGCTGGTATTTTCAAATCTTAATTTTTATATTATAGGCTATCCACCCACCACCCGACCTGAAGACTGCTCAAAGAGGAAAAAAAAAGTTGCTTTTTTCCTTCTTTAAAAAACTGTATATGCACGTTCTTGATCCACGTACGGTTTATCACTCGCCAACGTTTTTCCATCTGACTAGGCGGAATTATGCCCATCAGTGGCGTGTCATTAGGTGTACCCAGAGAAAGCAGAGTTTGTTTAAACTGTACATTCAGTTTATCCACAGAGGTAGCAAGTCTTACCTTGGCGGATTACACTATGGCTTGATCTTACGAGCTTCACCATAGTGGAACAAAGTAAGGGAGTTGTTGCACCTTACAGTGTATACAAAGGATACCTGAAATGTTTTTAAGGACCTGTGTTCCCATTCGACCAATCATACAAAGAAACTCAGGGGAAGGGGGCACTCTTGACTCTAAAATAAAATTCTAGGTGTTCCTGTAAAAAAGAAGTTAATTTCCAGATTTTATAAAATCTTTTACTTCTAATGTGAGACTTTGAACAAACTATTTGGAGTGAAATATATTTTGTTATGGCTTGTTGGAAACCCCACCAAATTCTAGTACTCTAAGTATTGTTAAAGTGAATTACACATCAGACATGTCAAACTTTAGCCCTGATCCATGATTGTGTGCACCCTGCGGACTTTTTATGATGAACCAACATCAAATTCAGCCAGATTATTATTTATATAAGCCTTTTGGTGATATTCTAGTTCAGAATGTGAAATGAAAACTAGCCATTATTTGAGGAAATTTAAAAAGTGTGGTTGGTCTACCAAATTTCACTTTACACACCAATGATAGATTTCAAATAGTTAAGTTTATGCACTAAATATGTGCGACATCTGGCAGCCCATGAATGTGTGAACCGTTGCTTTTTCTTATGAAAAGGAACAAACACCAGAGATATCAAGGTATACTGACGTGCGTTTGTCATCACTCGTCAGTTAGAAAGTGAAGTAAACACAAAGCTTACAGCCTAGCACTAAATATCATTCCATATTTCTGATAAGAAAAAAATATAAGGTAGGTTATACAGCAAATTTACAAAATTTATGTATATATCAATATTTTTAACACCGTGTGTTACTACACAATCTTAAATATTATTTTTGTATTAATACTTTATTTTAAATGCGGCTATAAGTATTTTCAATTTTAAACTAGACCTTTATGATCAAACGAGTTTCCCACGCCTACTCTACATCCTCATCGCACTTAAAGGTATGAATCAGAAAGTCATTCCACTTGTGATGTATGCTCAGCAACTACACCCAATCAGTGCTGAGGGAACTGCAGGTCTTATTGTAAAAAGCTTTTCTCAGTTACCTGTTGACAAATCTCCTCGCTCTCGGTTATATCTGAATGTGGTGTGCTAGGTTAAGAAGGAGCTACTGACAACTTCGACGAACCAGAGTTGAGAAACTCTTCCTATATTTGAGGGGAAGCTTACCACACAAAAACGAGAAAATGACAACGCTGTTTCCCAATATTAACCACACAATTATCTCAGAAATAATATTTAGTGTACCGCCATACGTTCGTGATACATACAAATCAGTAATCACTTTATATGAACGGCCCAAAGCAGTCGATACACCTTTATTTCATCACTTCCGTATTTTCAATGACGCACTAGAATAAGATTGCATCCATTTTGTTTTGTTCGGTCCAGACTCAAAAGGCGCAGAGAACGAGTGAAAGTAAGAAACAAACAAATGAAGATATAAATAAAACATTCCTTGTTTTTCTCCGCCTTGTTCGCGCTTGGAATGCAAAAGCGAACTCTATACGAAGGAAGGTATAGAACTCCAGTAAAAAAGGTTGAGAGATTTCAGGTAGGCAGTGAAACAGGGGACTGGGAAACGGAAATAACTCGAGAAAAACAAAATCAATATTACAGACACCATCAGAGGACTATGATTGAATAAGCAAGTAGGCCTAGGTTACAGACAAGGAAACACCAGGCACACAGCCTTAAGGGAGATTCGCTGGGTTCCTTTAGAGCGAGTTGAGGTTTATAGACCCGGGGATCGTTGGGTGCAGTTATCAGTCAATAAAAACAAATAAGTTTCAACGTGTTCATTTTTAAGGCTACAAACTGTCCCATAGTAAAATCATGCTTTAAGCTTATATATATAGACTATTAAATACCCACCTAAGGTAGGGTAGAAGGGGACGCAAGAAATATAAATTTTTTTGCAGTGTTTATAACGAAACATTTTGTCAAAATAAATCAAATATTGCTCAAGTAGAAACAGTTTAGTTTTTTTTATTCATACGGTGATATCAAGAGTTGTTCAATATTTTTGATAAGATCTTAATTTAAAAAGTTTCTGCTCAAATATCACTCACTACCTATGCTAATAACCTATTAAACAAGTGTTAATATTTGTGTGTTGACCAAGAAAAATCTATTGAAACAATATTTGACTTTTTTTTATTAATGTTTACTTCTTATAAAAAAAACTGTACAACTAAAATGACCAGTCATTCCATTTAACGTGCTTCTCAACTCAGATCGTCACCAAGGATACTACCATTCCTTATTTCAGGCAGGTTTTAATTTAGTTTCAAGGTTTTTCCAGTCGATTCAATGATGTTTTGTAATAACCACCAAAACAGTGAACAAATGAACCACTTGACGAAATTTTAACTGAACTGTCAGTAGAGAGGAGTTTTAACTTTTAACTTAAATTAAAAACTGGTCTGGAAAACACTAAATTTTAGATAAAAGGACGTGGTATTATATTTTTATAGGGTTAATGAATAAACTATCATGTCAAAATGGACGGGGGTGGCGGGGGAGGTGCCCTTACTTATGCCTCATTAAAAATTATTTAGAGAGATACAAACAATGCCAATATTTTTCATATCGTATGGTTCTTAGTTAAATACAAGTTCCATTATATGCCAAGCCGTGAATCAAAAGTTTTGGCTATTTTATTAATTCTCTATTAAATTGACAAAATAAATATTAATGACAAATTTTGTCAGCTTTCTTTGAAAACTATCACAAATATGAGATTTTTATTAGTGTTCTGTCACCCAGGCTCCCAAAATTCACTGTATTTTCAGGGTGCGTACCAAACTTTTACTAATACACAGATAGAACCCTATAAACATAAACGTGTGTATCTACTAGAGTTACTTTGAAAACTAGCCTAATCGCTCGCGGCTGAAGCTCCCGAGTTTATGAGTTGCGAGTCACTACGCCCATCGGCTTCCATACTTTATTTTATTTACACCACAAGCACCCCGAAGTCCCTAAAAATGCCTTACGTTCATATGTTACTTTGCCAGATACTCCAAGAGGAGATTTTTTATTTAGATCTTGGGACACGGGATCATATTCACAACATCATAACTTTGTATTGGGAGAGAGTTTAAAAGTCGAGGGATGGGCTCCAGTCACGTACAGGGTCAAAACTTGCAAATCAAGGGCTTTGACTTTGGTTAATAATTTCGAACGTCTATAGATATAACTAAAAATAAACTTCCCTTCAAATATGAACACACGGAAGCACGCAGAGGATTCAGAAGAAAAAAGTTGACCCTTATAAGCCAGAAGAAGAAAGCGGAAAAGATCTATCGTCCCTTTACTGGTTCATTTATTACTCAGCAGTCTTAACTCAGGACTTGAAACATAATAAATGAGGCAAAAACTCTTTTTTTTAAAAGTACTTGGGTCAGAAATTAAAATAACTGCGTACGAACGCCATAAAGTCGTCTAAAATTATAAGGAATCTATGACAACTCTGAATTGCATCTCTTCCGTCTTACATTCTCTCCTTTTTTCTTTCACTCCCTAAGTTTTCATTCAAAGATTTAAACAGAAGCTCTAACAAACATGTCGTCCTCAATTAATTATGTCCTTCCTTTTATAAAGTATCCTCCCCCTCCACCGCCCCAAAACGAATTTTACCATCCTTTGAAGACATAAAACACGAGGAAATTCTACTCACACCAACTCATCATCCGCCTTCTTAACATAACTAGAGGATCCCCTTCCTATTTTACTCATTAAAACATCAAAGGTGAGGAATTATTGCTTCCGAAACCTCTTTGGGTGAGAGGGGAAGCGGGGACATGATTATATCCCCTGTGCTAAGCTTTTAGAAAGTTATTTTATTCACACTAACTTTGTAGTTAGCCTACTTTCAAAAACATTTTTTCTTCGATAATCTGAGATGATAAAATGTTCTAATCAGACAAAAAAAAACTTCAAAAAAATATAATTGTATTTTCGGTTGGTAAAACATTAAAAAGTGTGATTCAATCTACTTAGTTACCTTCCTCTGCCTTTCCCCTTAGATTCTGTTATTAAAATAAACTATACTATTTCATTTGTACGTATATCACAAGTGTTATCAACAAGCAAGTAGAATTATAAGCTATATAGAACAAAATGTACTTTTATAAATCAGCACCGAGACACTAGGGGGAAAATATTAAAAATCACACTTTAAAAACTACCCTCAACGCACCCAGCTAGGATTTGAACACTAGTCTTCCTGTCACAGGACAAATGAAATGAGTATAAAACAGCACGAACATCGGTGCAGTTTAGGTAATAAGGGAAACGTGTTTTTAAGACGTGATTCAGGGGTAGTTTGAATATTTTAATTTGGTAACTATTCTGAAAAATTAAATGTTTCAGTATTTTATGTTCTTACATTTACTGTCTAAAAAATGTCTGGGCTACAACTGATTTTAAGAGAATATCCTTGCACGACTATCTCTCTCGTGAGAGCGATAGTTCTGCAGCTTCGAATCCACTTGAACAATCCCTTTTTAAGGCCACATCACACGTAGCAGGGTGCAGCACTGCTTTCTGATGTTTTGCAACGCTGAGAGCTGACAAATACGGGGAACCTATTACATACATGCTGCTTTCTGACGAATGATCATCTTGCAGCTCAGTGGAGGGGAAGGCATTTTGTCGTCCACACTTGTTTTTGTTGGTTCACTTTGTGCCAAGATGTCTCGTTAACAACAAGAGGATGAATATTTGCTTCTTTTGCGCTGGTACTACAAAGGTTTAAATCTCAATGTGTTGTTAAACTTATAAACCGACGTGTAAAGTTGAAATTTAAAGTGAAAACAGAACATTGGTCACCGTGAAGATTTTGCAAGAATTAGATGCTCATGACTTCCGGAATTATCTACGTATGAAGACGCCTACAAGCATCTTGTCTAACGTGTCTCAGTGTTTTACTAAGCAAGATACTAAGATCCCTTGAAAATGGTCGATCATACAAAAATGAGACTTTCCTGCCTTATAGGTTTAAGTATGCACGGTACAACATTAACATTGCAGTACAACTTCAACATTACAGAAGCTGGAAGTGTAGAGAGAAAATTACAGGGTGCAGAAAGCGGTTTTCCGATCATAAATATCAAACTCTTAAGATATTCGCAACGCCAGATTTCTGATACACGCACTGATAATTTAGGGTTTTTTTTTAAACCATTGTTTGAGGAAGGCTAGATCTAAGTTTCCAATCATGTACTTCAGAACAAACCTTTGTGTGAAATTTCATCGACAATTAGCAAGCTCAACTACTCATGTAGTTTTCAATATTTTTTATTATTAACATTATTATCATTATTATCAGCACCACGTCTTACTTCCCGTTTAGGTTGTACGCACTTACGCTTATGTGAAATGGTAGGGTGATTGTGAGATGAAATGGAGGACCAACAGTTTACGTGGGATCCGAACCACGGTGGAGGCCTGGTATTCCACACATTCCCAAGTTGTGATTAATACAAGTATTGTCAAGAGGTGAAGGAAGGGTGTGTCAATCAGATAAATCTGTGCCAAAACCGAGGTGGCTCTCAATGTTAAACTTACTAGTTAAAGATATATAATATTAAGACATATTTATTATCTTTCATTTAAATTTCTGTTGTAATCAGATAACAAAAATAACGACAGATTTCTTTATTTCTAAGCGCTCTGGTGAGAGGCCTCAGGTCTTACACTTCCTAGCTTCGCCTGATATATGTATACTCCAGCCAGTGGTTCATAACCTGACGTTCGTGAAAAAATATATATGTGTATAATTATTTTTCAATTATATTTTCAAATCATATAATAAAAATTCGCTATTGCGTCTGCTTAAGCATATGAAACTTTTTCCATTATTGTCCGACCAAACATTCTCTTCCATCAATATGAAGTGGCCTACGTAGAATACTAGAAATATGTGCGTAAGTTTTTAATTTACCCTCTTGTTGTGGGGGAGATTATGGTGGCCGCAACAAATTATAGTTTGCTTCAGGGGGTCCACGACATGGAAAAGTTTGAGGACCACTTCTCTAGACCAAACTATGGAGTTTAACTAGCATAAAATTAGTTTTAAAAGCTAAACCAAAACATACCAATATGTATGTATTTAGAAATAAATTAAATATTAAATTACCACACCAACTATCTAGAATTATTGAATTATTTTTTTAGACCAATAAATACTTAAATTAAATAAGTTTACCGTGTTAAATGCTAAATAAATGTATCCTCCTAAATTTTCAGGTATACTTTATTTTTAAGTGCTTTCATATCGAATAAAATACTGTTAAACCAGAAATAAACCTTCACCCTCCAACCTTCATTAACCATTCCGTGCACCCCTAAATAAATCCTGTGTTGATTGTGAAAAGGAAATGACCAATAAATCATATCCGCCGGTCCACCCCCTGACGAGAGGCTTATACATTGAAGGCAAGGATGATACCGTAAAGTACATTAAAACCAAACAGACAGGTCATTCTGAATACAGGCGCCATCACTGATAAATGTTCATTGCAAACACATACGAGCTTTTAATGGGCTGAGCGATACTTTGTGATAGGAACGGCTGAAAACGTGGGTGATGGTTCATCTTGGCAGAGGTCTCTCTCGCACGCATCGGTCTAAAGGGCCCGTCTAGCTATGGACTAGATTACCGGCAGCTTGATGTCAAGGGTTCGTAGCTCATTTGGGTGTAATTTAATTAGTTTTTTTTTCCACCATGTCTTTTTCTCTCATTTCTTTCACCTGCTTATGTATCAATTACTCTAATGCGTTAGGGACGAGGAAGGTTGAATTTAGAATCAGTGTACCCACATTGGGTGAAGTTTGAAACCATTTAGGAAAAACCACCCTCTGTATCCACGACCGGGATCGAACCACGGCCTCCCTGTCATTAGCAGTCTTGTCTGTTGCGAGACTAGTGACCTAGACAATGCGACCACCGAAGTTGGTAGTAAAAGTGTATATACAGTCAAGGAAAACATGTTAACGACAGTAATTCGACTACTGGATAGCACAATATTGTTTTTGCCCATTACATATTGATCATAACCTATTTCAAATTTATTTTCCTCGTTTTTACAACATTGCACGGATATAGTAAGATAATTCGACATTGCCGAAGGCCCGGGCGTGCCGGATTATCAGTCTGTATTTGGGTGAGGTCACTAATAAATATGTTAGGTTAAAAATGCAGCAGCACAAGTAATCTAAAACCATTAGGCTTAACGAACACTGATGAGATTTAACGTTTAGTCACGCGTGTTATATTTAATTAATATTAAACACATACCTTTTATAACACTAAAAATCTAAAGTGGTGTTTCGCAAAGAATAAAGGATATTTTAAAAAAAGGCACTAAGCCCTAGACCAAACGGAATACGAAAACTCCCTTGGAACGTCAAGAAACTGTCGTGCCTTTGGCGTCGGGCCTGAAGAGCTAATCACGTCGTTTACATATTCATGCGCCTCCGCTTCCCTCGCTGTCATAATTGATTAAGTCCTCTCATTCTGATGAAGGACTCGTTCTTTACCCGTTTATATTTATGCATCTCAATTATAGTGTGAACTTTACTTTCTTTATGAAATAAATTCTTGTATTAAAACATTTTCTCACTCGAGATGATAAAGCTTTAAGGTGAGAATATAGGGGATACGAAACAAGGACAGTGATTTGGCAGTTTTTATTGCATAACTTTCTTTGGCCAAAATAAATAAAATATTGCGTTTATTTCAACAGTTTAATTTTCTTCACACAGTGATCAACAGTTGTTGAATATCTGTCATGATCAAAGCAACGTTAGATCAGAAACTTTTTAAACAAGTGAAAAAGTTGTCAGTAAATTCCAGGACAATATATTAATATTCAACGACTGTTGAGGTCACCAGGTGAATAAAATTAAACATGTTTCTACCTGAAGTTATAACTCAAAAAAGCGGGTTTTGTAATTTTCTGAAATATTAAAAAAGCCACTCAACCGATTATGCTGAAACTTCATAAGGCCATTAACTTGGACGTCTGGTTAACATAAAAGCGAATTAAAATGTATACCGCCATTTTGTTCCAAGACGACGGCTACAAAATAATATTTTCATATTTTCTTGGCTCCTGCTCATCGGATTATCATCGGACCAACTTTGAAAGAGCCGCTTCAGTAGCCGCATGGTCTAAGTTGCTAATGTCACAACACACTAGACTGCCGAAGAGACATATCGCGGTTCAATCTTGGTCGGGTGAGCTTAGGGCGATCTCTCTTTAGTGATTTTCCTATCTATACATCCACGCAAATGTGGTTACACTTACTTAAAATTCAATCCTACCCATCCTTAGCACATTATAATGAGTAGGCCCCTACATAGGTATAACCTGAGCGAGTAGTAAGACGTGGCGCTTGAAAATAAAAGTCTGCTATAAAATCAATAGTATTTTGTCCGTCCAGAGCCCTAACTCCCAAACTATGGAAAAACCGGGTAGTTACCAGTAATATTAATATTACTATAAATTTGACAGGATAGTTAGGAAACGAAATAATGGTAATATTAAAACCAACATATCGTGTAAATAACGGGAAACTAGCTAGTGATAAATAATGTGTATCGATTTTTTAAAACTTTTTACCGGGTTCTGCTTTTCATTTCGTTCGAGCTATCGTCATACATACTTTAATAGGGTTGGAATGAAAAAATTATTATGTAAAAAATGGATCAGAATTTGAATGGGTAGCAACTTAATAATGGAAGGATTTTTTGTTGTTATAGCTTATTTT
Source organism: Timema douglasi (assembly GCA_901482245.1). Taxonomy (NCBI): domain Eukaryota; kingdom Metazoa; phylum Arthropoda; class Insecta; order Phasmatodea; family Timematidae; genus Timema; species Timema douglasi. The sequence goes on along the minus strand of CABEEJ010001756.1, from coordinate 11,905 downwards.
TAAGAAATAAAAACACCCAAATCGCCAAGAAACTTCGATGTAATAAATCTATCAATTTTTAATATTGAGATTAGGCTTAAGCGCACATTCTACAGGAAGTAATCTGGTTTTGGTTAAAAGAAAGCTTAAGAAAATTCAAACATTCTTTTGCAGGCCTACATTGATATTTTAATTATTTTTTTTTGTTTTATTATATTTAGGAATTGATAATATTTATCTAAGGTGACAGTTGACGATCACAGGACTATGTATTTATCCATCTTTTTAACAACTATAGTAGCTACAAGATACCGACTGTTCTTCCTATCAAAATCAGGGTATAATGGCAAACATAATTATCTTATTTTTCCAAGCACACCGCCCTCGCTGAGATATGGCGTGATGATCACAAGAACACGTGATTGTTACAGTAACATTACCTCTCGGCTACAATTGCCCACCTATTTTCTCACCCCGTCTTACTACTAAAGCCTGTACAGCGTAGGAATTGTTTTCTGAAAGGCCTTTTTCCCTACTAGAACTAATATTTAGTAGGATATTGGTAGGAAACAATACCTTTCAGAGAGTAATTCTTTCCGTGAATGGAGTATATGTCCGACTGTCCACACAATATACTAGTGGGGTACGGATGAAAATTAAGGTTTTAAAAAGGAACTATACCCGCCTCTGCATTAAGGAGTTGGGAAATAAGTCTAAAAACACCCAGAAAACCCAGTCGCCCCCATTCACTGATAAACTATACCACATGAAACTTAAGTCTACGTGCTCATCGATATGGATAACAGACAAAATATTAAGGCCCATTGGCCGCATGGCTTAATGCGTCTTTCTCGCAATATACAGGACTGCCGGTGAGTGGGGAGATCAAGGTTCTAATCCCGATCGGGTTGTAATGAGGGTGATTTTTCCCAACCAATCTTCTTCCTCTTACTCCAGGCAAATGCTGATACAATTCATCTAATTTAAAGCTTAGTAGTATTTAACAAAATGGCGTAGTTGGTAAATGTGTATATAACCCGAACGGGTAGTAGGCCGCGATGCTAAAAATATTAATATATCTAATATTTTTTTAAATTATCACTGCCTTACTACCTGTTCAGGTTATACCCATATAATGATAATTACTCTAATGGGGTAGGGCTGAGTAAGGAAGCATTTGAGGAGCATTTGAGGTAATCTACCCGTATTTGCTTGGGAGGAGAGTGGGAACAAATTTAGGGAAACACACCCTCATCAACCCAGCTGAGGGCAAACCCATCTCAGCATCATTAGGCTTGTCTAACAGAAAATATGTCTCAACCATTCGACCACTGGAAAAAAATCTGTAGTATAAAAATATCAAGTTTTCCTTCTACCCCACATCTTTCCGACACTCATGAGGTGCTCCCCCCCCCCCCCCCCCCCCCCCTT
>CABEEJ010001756.1:0-10464 GCA_901482245.1 Timema douglasi | reverse complement strand
CCCCCCCCCCCCGCCCTCCTTGTTTGTCAACAGTTTCAACTAGGATCGGTTCAATTTCGGGAAGACAGCTGGTTTCTGTGTGACGTCCTTTATCCGAAAAGAGTGACATCTGCTCAAGAGGATCTTACAACTGCGCCAAAGGAGAAAAATACTCAAAACATTTTCTACACCGAAAAAAAAAAGAGGGTTGGGGGGGCAATCGATATCGGCCTTAAGTCTCCGAGATGACGTGGGTTCATTCTCAATCGGTGTGAAATGAAGGGTTTGATACTTACTCGGCATACAAAATTAGTAAATTAATTTCAACCCTCACTGATGGTTACGGAGACTAAGGTGTTCACGTCTCGTCTGTAATAATTGGCCTGTGTAGGGGTAGCTGGATTTTAGTCTCAGCTGGGTTTTCCTTGTATGGGCTCCCCTCGCGCAAATAAGGGTCTGATTTTTCCTTTTTAGCACCGTGTCTTACTATCCGTTCGGGTTGTCCGCTTATGTATTGATTACGCTGACGGATTTATGAATGAGGAAGGTTATAATTAGATGAAGTATACCCGCATTTGCGTGGAATAATAGTGGAAAACCATTTTGGAAAATGGCCTTCTCAGTACACCCACCGAGATTAGAATATCGATATGAGTCATGGGCAGTATAATCTACTGCGCGAGTGAAGCCTTAAAATATGCGGCCACCAAAGTGGGTTACCCTTAATTATACCTTCCTATCCTCTACTCCAATGGGTAGTACGTAGAGATAAACCGTGTCTTACTACCCGTCCAGGTTGCCAGTATATTTAAAATAATGGAAGGTGTAATTTAGATTAGACGTTTCCTCGTAGAGTGATTAACCATGTAGGAAAAACCACCTTTAGTGAACAAATGCCTTCCCGCCAACGGCAATCCAAGTTTATTACGAGTAGAAATCAAACTCTTCCTTAGCAGCTATATGCTGGCCATTTTCAGTGGTGTCACGGGAGGTTAACTAATTGAAGGCAGGGTTTATTTTACGCGTGTGGTCTAGACCAAAGGAAGAGTAAATTCTAAGTAAAGTTTCCTCTCAGAGGATCTGTGACTGCGCTTCAGAGTTTACATCCCGAAAGCACCGAGTTCAGTAGCGTAAATATTGACACTGGGCTTCGGTGATAATTGCAGCTCAGTCGCTTTAACTAACCACGTGCCTACAACGTACACAAGTTGTCGGTTCCTTTTGATGGCGGCTCTCTATAGTCATTAGGAATAGTGAGGGGCACTATCGAATGATGAACACTTGTGACTATCCGACAGTTTTATTTCGATAGTCACAAAACGCAATTTGCATTTTGTACTTCGTACTTTTAACGATATGAACCAAGTATTATTCTCAGTTGCTGATTGATATTCAACCTTGTGTTCGTTGTAATCTCAAATGCAAACAAATATGTCTATTCGAAACAATAAGGTATATTATCAATAGGATTATGAACAGGATGATAGTATCGAGTTATTAGATGGTTTTGATCCGATAGTACCCATCAATTTGAACTTTCTGAAGGTCAACTGTATGAATATATTAACCACGTACTTAGATATCTAACCCTAAAATTAGGAGTAGTTTACTGAAGGGCAAAAAGACAAAAAATAGATTCTCAAAATCGGATCTAACGATTTTGATTAAAACTCTTATCTAGGCGTTATTAAGATTATTTATAAACTGGTTATGTTCATTTCCCCATGAAAATGACTTTTAGGGTACTTTACAGAAGTGAAAATTTCCGTATCTCCACAAATATTTTAGTTACTAAATAACTTATTATTGCAAACTTTTAGTACTATTAAAAAAATTAGATGAAATATATTTTTACTAAACCAACAGTTTGTTATTTGGGAAATATATCAACACAATCTTGTGAGCTTTAGTTGTAAAGAGATACTACTTAGGTTTTAACGCAATAATTCTCCAATACCATAGAGTAGCTAAATATAAATAAGTCAAAATTTTTGTTGTTTTTCCTTAAACTCCATAGGAGAAATGTTTGTACAACAATGATATATCTCCATTTTAGACTCTAAAGTCAATATTTACATTTTTTATTTGTCAAAAGTTATAAATGAGGAATTTAATACCAATGCGATGACCTGAAGATGTGCAACATGTAATAAAATGTCAAATTTTAATATGAGGTGTTTATCCATGGCAACTTTATATATTTTTTATCGGTCCAAACATACAAATGGGGACTTTAATTCTTTAAAAATAAAATTATGAAATTTAAAACCTGGACTCAAAAAATGTTTTACATAAGTATAGTGCAATTTATGCTTTAATTTGCTAGTGTATATTATTTAGTTACATATATTACAAGTTTTGAGTAAATATCTCTATTTTTAAACAATAGAGCGAGAAATTCCGTGCGGAGTGCTGTACCACTTATTTTGCACTGTAATTAAAATATTTTTTTCAGTAGCTAGTCAGTTTTAATTTATAAATATTGTTACCCTAACAGTTATCGAATATTTGTCTTATGCATCGTGGAACTTCGACAATTTTGGTTCATTATATTCATGGCAAAAAATATATGTTAATATGTGTAAGAAATTAAACCTAACTCATCTGCTGAAGAAATATTTTATTTAATGAGGCCAACAAAAATGTTGTTATAAAAGCTGTAAAAATACTTGTTTATAATCAAAATTTAATTCCACCACACCTTAACCAAGCAGCATTATGCAAAAGAAAGTCTTCATTAGATGCGCTTAGGTTAGATAGTGATAGAACCTTAGTCCACGAGTTTGTTGTTCATTGGAATGAAAAACAATTTTTTATGGTCCTATACATCTAGACTTAACAGTTTAAAAGTGGACCTCTTCCGCTCTGAAAAGTACAATAATTCACATATTACTGGATAATTATTAGCTAAATGCCCGGGAAAAGAAAGGCAACTGGTATAGGAGCGTAGAGTGGATCTTTGAGAATATAGTTATGCCATTTTATACAACAAATCGTATTGTTATTTGTATTTTCCCCCTCGCCTGTTCTACTGCTAGACAGCTCCGTCCAGGAACGCTATAACTCCACTTGGTGTCTGGAGATTTAAGAATTTATGATCCGATTATTAAAGTGCCTCAGATCTAACCAAATATTTCCAAAGGAAAACATCACGGTGCTGTCATAAGGAAGGTGAAATAGGACATGCGCACCTCAGCTCTTCCTGACCAGCCAAAGAGCTTTCCACTGTCTTCCTCCTTTCCGGAAAGTATCGCGTCTGACCGTGATAGAAAAAGGTGGAAATGGAAATACAAACTTCTTTCTTTACTCCTTCTGATTTAAAGTAATTTGAAAAATAAAATTACTAAAAAATTATGTCTACATCTTGCCATGGAGCTTAATATAGGTGTGGATAGGGGGGTTGACTTGGAAAAGCTAGCAAGTGGCAACGTCTCAGGCCAGACCTAAAGGAAGCAGTAGTCCGCTTTAATCCAGTGTCATTATTTGGGATTAGCCGACCCTATACTTCCATATTATGTTCTGCTAGTCGGGGTTGTCTCTACAATTGGTACTGTCAAAAAATAGTTATTTCAAACGTATCTTTGAAATGATCGCTTTGAACACATTAAAAAAGATAACGAGTAGTTAGGTTTAAAAAATATTATAAATAACGATATTCTAAACTGCTAAAAGAGATAAAATTAAATTATCGGGATATAAAAAGCACAGTAATTAAATATTACCAGAATCTAATTCATTATATATATATATATATATATAGTAACTATTTACAAAAATAAAGACAAACATGACACTAAGGAATCCAATTGTATTGTTTCCAATTGGTGGATTTCTACTGTTCAAGAGGTAGTTAGATTATTATCAAAACATTTAAACATCCTACAAGGCAGGTAGATAAGGCTAATGAAATGAAATAATGTAAGAACAAGTTTTTTTTTAGATTTAAGCTGAAATTGACCTTCTGCCCTAGGTATCTTTTGAAATTAATTTAACAAGCATGTTTTTTTCCTCTCCTTAGATACAGTATTGAGACAGAGAAAAAAATTGTTGGAAATGTTTTGTCAACTATTCCAAAAACTTTTTTAATATTTGTTAACTCTTGTAAACCCAAAATGACTTAGTTTATTTATTTTTGTAGTTTAATATATTCACATTTCAGTAGATTGATAAATATAAAAACAGAAACATTAAAGTTGAGAACAACTTTACGTAAATCAACAAAACACAAGTCAAGAGATATAAGAGTTTAGTGCAACATTATGTTTAATTCCCCACATTTTCGCGGGGGAGCACTACATGTAGACTGCACCCTGAAAGAATAGTCTCTTGAGCGAGTATAAGATGAGGCCACAGTAAGAGTTAAAACGAATGGAAAAGATACAAAATTAACTCTAAATGTTGCTACTGGGATGAAGTAAATCCAAGTTAATATAAAGGTTCGTTAATCTAAGTTCGTGTGCCACTTGAATTAGCAACATTTAACGACCAACTTTACAAATATATCCATACCAGATTTAGTTTTTTGGAAATATATGAATCTAATTCGTTAATGAAATCAGTTTTTTTTAGCATCGCGTCTTACTACCCGTTTTGAGTTACACGCATATATACTAATTACGCTAATGATTTTAGGGATTAATAGGGCTATATTTAGAGGAATTATAACCACATGTGCATGGAGGAAGAATGGAAAACCATAGTTTTAGAAACGACACCTGACCGAAATTCGAACTTCAATATCCCCCCCCCCCGGCTCCCCATCGGCAGTACAGCCTACTGGGAGAGTAGAGGTTTAGACCATGTGGGCCACCAGAGCGGGCGGTTTCTTAATTATTTATGATGTTACCAAAACATGGAAAACATGGGCGACAGAGGGATTTGACCAAATGGATTTTTTTTTTACCAAATGGGTGTGTGTGCCAAACTTTATCTTCCAACTTTCCGCACGCACCGGTAAGTTTTATTTCCGAGAGAAATGCGTGAGAATAAAATCAAATCAGTCCGCTGCCTCACAGCTGTTCACATCTCGCTCGTAGCTATCCTCACCCTGGCAATCTGGATACTGCTACCTTCTCAACGCAACAACATCTCAACAAAAAAAAAATAGTGGGTCGTGAGGTTAACGCGTCACCCAACATGACATCCAGCCCCTGCCGTTCCCGAGAGCTCCTTTATCCTAAGATTTAGCACCACGTATTATCTTTTTAGGCTATACTCATATGTACTAATTACGATTGTGTGCTGGTATGAGGAAATTTGAATGTAAAACAAGTGTACCAGCATTTGCGTGGAAGAAGAAAGGGAAACAGTTTATACAAACTCAATATACCTGACCTGTATTCAAACCCCGATCTCCCCGTCATTGGAATTACAGTATCTTACGAGAGTGACTCGTTAGTACATGCGAACAACGAAGCAGGTCACAGTGTCAAAAATGTTAAGGTCTCAATTTTTACTCGAAATTAAACAAATATTTTTAAATGCTGGAGGAGCATCTAAGACATTTGAAATTTTTATTGGATTGAAAAATCCTAATTCGCTTAACAAATATCGGTGATCGTCATTCAATTCGCAAACATTTCGGTAATTGCGAATCGAGAACACACCGCAGAGATTGCGAGTTCAACTCCCCACGGAGATAAATCTCAAATTAGCCACAGTTTACACGAACCTATGTGGCAGACACGGGTGACCGCAAATGTTTTGAATATTTTGAGTCAAATGGGGCAGTAATTAGCGTGCTCACGGACTGCCGGGGGAGGTGGGGCGGGATTAGCGGAAAGTGGTGTACATCAGCACATCATCTACCCATACCGGGACGTTGCTCGTCAGGCCCGACACTAACAAACATGATCTTAAGATTCGAATAAATTGAAAAATGACACCTGGACACGAATCTAACCAGGGACCTTTGGCTTAGCGTGCCAAGACAAAAGTTCCGGGTTCTATTCCCGTTCCCAGGTGCATTAGTTTTATTCGAATATGATTCAGCTACCACTGATTTACTTAATTATAATCATTCATCCCCTAAGATTCTCCTTCCACATGTCATTTGTACATCGTTACGTTCTTCAACAATATCAAGAGTTAATTCGTGGAAATACGCGCATCAAAACGCGTTCAAATATGTTCGTTAATCTGTGTGATTTTAATTAAATACTTAATTTCAATAAAATTATTTTTTTTTTATAGAACTTAAAATAGCAGAACGTTTAAGATATTCATAACATTTTATTTTGTTTTGAAAAATAAAAAAAGTTAAAGAAGTGGTTGGGAAAAGCACCAACACATCCTAGCTATACGCGTTTAATAACCCAAATGGGGTAGGAATAGGACATATATAATTGAGATGAAACAGGCTCACATTATCGTGGTAAATCATTTGGGGGAAAGCTCTCAGTAAACCCGAGGTGGGATCCAAACCATGACGTCCGTAACTATAAAATCAGACTATACGAGCCTCACATTTCGTCCGCGTACCCATCATTGCATGTTATAATGTGGAAGACGAAGCTGGTCAGAGAGTACAATATGGAGCCCAGCTTTGTGCTTTTCGACTTTACCAATGTAATCGGCCAAAACTCAGTATTTTAGTGGTATTCTCATATTTACTTAATTCGCACCGGGATCTGAATAAAGACACTTCAATTGGATCCAGTCAAGATAAAGATGGAGTTGGAGGGGAAAAAAATCGTGGACACCCAGACACCAACATCTTCACGTTTAATCCAAACATTTCAAGTCTGACGGGGCGGTAATCCTAGTTAGTTATGCATTCAAACGGAAGCTAGAGGATTTTGGGGTGGTGAAGGGAGACCTCGCCCATCCCAAATTCACCCTTTACCTCGTTGAATAATTCCGAACGAACGAGAATGAAAGGACATTGAGATGGGAGGGCAGAGCAATCGTCTGGGCCTTTTTTTTTTCAAGGGGTGCCGACGAGTTTCATATTATGTGGTATGGTGTAGTCCCACTAAACACTGGTCTGATGTGCCCGTTCTTGGTGAATAAAACTGGTTGAGGATTAGACAAAACGTTGTGCAACCTTTTTTTTTTTCGTCTCGGATAGACAAATCACAAGGTTAACTGTTTTGTATGTGTATTTCCAATGCATAAAAAAATATTATTAAGAACAATACAAGTGGCCAGACTAAGTGTGGAATCTAAGAATTTGGAAGCCTGAGGTATAATTCCAATGGGATGGCCTAGGCATTTTTTAAACTTTTTTTTAGTGAAAGGCCTAATCCCATAACACAAACACGTACATATATTCCTTTTAAACAGATTCAGACACTTCAATCTAAAATATAAATAGTATACTTTGTTACGTTCTCATAACGGGCCCCTCGTTTGGGCGCCATTTGTTACGCCACTATTAGCTGGCCCCGGGTTTGGACGCCAATTGTTACGCCCCATTGTTGGTTGCCAATTGTTATGTTCTTATAGCTGATCCACGTTGGGCCGCCAATTGATACCTTACGTAATATTTGATTATAAATGCCCCACGTTTGGAAGTCATAATATTAAGGGATTTTACTTGTTTGATTGTTCCGCGGTTGTTTCGTTATTAGTTACGTTTAACATAGTTATTATCAATCCCCTACATTGGGCCTCACTTTTTATGATAGAAATAACTAACGTCAGATAGAGTTTGATATTGGTTTATTCAATGATAATTATTGATATTTGGATAGAAAAATGACCATGTTGCACACAATCTAGACGAGCGCCTAACACGTCCGTCCGAGACAATGACTGACATCACAGTGAGCCCTGAGATTATATAACTCAGCCCAATGGAACTTACTAGAATGCTTAGTTTGCGAAAACTTTTAAAAGCATACAGAATGGCCGAGAACCGGACACTACCTCAAATGGAACATCTACAATGTTCTGGGTTGTTCCAGAGCAGGAAGTTAAGTTTTAAAAGACTTTTACATTTCAATTTTGACTCAACTTTACGTCACACACCTAAGTTAGTTACAGTAGCTGATGCCTTCTAACTCCAGGGCGTGAACTTAGCAAGAAATAACTATTGATTTCCTAGTTAGAATCTGGTAACTATCATATATGAATAATTTACAAGAAGACTTGCTCTAAGCACAAGTAATAAAATATAAAATTCAAATAATATATATATATATATATAATTAAGAGGTGAATATTGTCAATGCTTTCAAATATTCTTTAGGGTCAAATCAGGGACATTACAACTCTCAACTACAAACAGCAACACTGTTATACAAAATCCAATAAGAAGTCCTTTAATAGGCCAATTCTAATAGGAAGAGCCCACCCAACCTGACCGCTAGAAAAATCACAAAACCTACTTTTACTTTTTTATACGTCGAGTCATGTGATCTGCAGCTGTCAATTATTGTGATGTATATTTAAAATAATTATTGATGGTATCTAATTATTTAAAGTACTTTATTAACATACTAATTATATCAACGTGAGACATACTAGCTTAAATCTAGAACAAACAAAACACCCAGCACGCCAAACGTTTATTTCTACTGTTAAAAGAGGAAACCCATATTTTTCTAAAGATTAATATATTATACCACGCGGAGAATCCAACCTTGAACCCTTGATTCAGTAGTAGACATGCTATCGACTGAGCTAAGGTGTCTGAACTACTACACCAACAAAATAAAAGAATGTTATCACAAAGTTATTTTCTAAAAAAGGCCCTGCCTATGGAAATAAAACACTAGCAATCAACTTCTCCAATTGGCTTGGATCAAAATTCATACGTCAGTACGCTTTCCTTCTAGTTATACCTGTTGACGCCAACGCTCCACATCCCTAGAGAAAATATACACTACGGAAGAATCTTCAGACACCTTTTAGCAACATCCTTCGCACCCCGAAAAAAAAAAGAACATTTTACTGCGACTTCCCTTGAAATTAAACCTCACCAACTGTCGCCAAGAGCTCGCAGCAAAATATGGGAAAGCGAGCACCTAATATAAAAAGTCTCACTTCATCGTTCAGTGGCTGGCGGGTGTTAGCAGTAAACCGCGTGGAAAGGGTGGGTGAGGGGTAGGTTCTCACGTCACTTGTCACATCGCCACCCCCGTTGCCGACTACTAAGCTCGATCGCAAAGAGGAGGACAACGAGCTGTCTGAATGCAGCTCACATCGTTACGCTAGTTTGTTCTTTATAGGCAAGGGAGTGATTTTGGAACGAGTTCTAGGGGGTTTAAACGAGGGGGGTAGAAGAGGAAAAGACGCCCCCATATAATCTTCAACTCTAAGTGTGCAACACAAGGATTATGGGACTCTCTAATCGATAGCTTTGTATGTTAGTGCTTTACAAAAATAAAGGATATAATTCGTATCATTTAACAAGTCGTACGGGCCGGAATGAACTGTCTAAGTGAATAACTATTTGTAAACCAGTACATTATCGTTTCAAAGCCTTGTCAAATCCAAGGAAATAACACAGGAAATTTAAAAATTTAGGTAAACAATACTAATAAAGTTAAGAGAAAGAAATTCTTCCAGACTGAAAAAAAAATCTTTTAATAAAAATCTGGTGTAGAAACTTCAGCTACGAGATAAATTTAGAGCACCCCAAAAATTGTGAGTTTTCGTTCGTATAAACTTAGAAATTTTGGCTAAGTCAAATTCTCTAGTATATATAGCTTAGACCGATATTTCCCCCACATATGTTCCTCTTGCTATTTCGTTGGTGCATTCACCCAAAAAGGGAAAGGTCAAATGCGCCAAAGAAATGGATGGGGGTATAGAGGGAAAATATCGGTCTAAACTTACGGCCCCAGAGTGGGACGCTAAGTGGTATAAATTCAAACCAATCTAGTTTTACAAGGGACCGTGAGTGGGTCTACAAATCTTTACACACCCACAATCTCACGCGCGCGCACGCACACACAAACGCACACGCACACGCACACACGTTCCCTCATCCCCCCTTTCCTTTTAAGCCCACACAAACAGGCGGACGTTTCTTTACGAATTACCTTATGAATGGCTTTTTTCCTACCAGAAGCCTGCAATTTAATAGGATTCTGGTTAGGAATAAGAGGCTTTCCAGATGGTTTTCACTAAGAAAATCAGGTTAGGCAAAAGATAAGAGATGTTCAATCACCATCAAATTGTACAAGATAGGGGAATGAAGAAAATGAGGGTGGGCATAAAGAGTTTTCAGCCAAGATCCATCGACAATCAACCACCCCCAAAGCTTATCTCAGCACTGTACGAGTAAGTGCAACTCAAATTTAGACAAACGCTTTAGTGCATTTGTAAAACATATTTCCCTTGGAGAGGGCTAAACTGATGGTGGGGAGGGGTAGAGCGTCAGTTTAAGGGGAAATAAGGAAGAAACCCTGTTTTAAAATCGTCGCAAATACCTCGTAGTCGTGGTGAAGAATCCCCTTAAGGGCATTAGTACCACTGGCAACTCTAGAGCTTCGCAAGGATACATGACTTCAGCTTTATTATGGTAGTGTACCTCAA
>CABEEJ010001755.1:125893-138089 GCA_901482245.1 Timema douglasi | reverse complement strand
ATATTTTGAAGTATAGTAGGTTCTAGGTGCCACCTCTACCATTTAACCCCAAGCTACCACGGTAGAAAATGTTCAGGAACATTTTCCAATTCAAAATTTCCCGGAAATGTTTCATCTAAAGTTCAGCATCAGTCGACAAAGATTGGGAGAAAGATTTATGATCCCAATAATAAGTGTGTGACGGCGTCATCTTTACGTCAAGGATGGACAAGGTTCTGTCCGTGCCACATACAAGTCCTAACAGTGAACCCTCCAGGTAAAGGTGGGCAAGGTTCTGTCCGTGCCACACACAAGTCCTAACAGCGAACCCTCCAGGTAAAGGTGAGCAAGGTTCTGTCCGTGCCACATACAAGTCCTAACAGCGAACCCTCCAGGTAAAGGTAGGCAAGGTTCTGTCCGTGCCACATCCAAGTCCTAACAGCGAACCCTCCAGGTAAAGGTAGGCAAGGTTCTGTCCGTGCCACATCCAAGTCCTAACAGTGAACCCTCCAGGTAAAGGTGAGCAAAGTTCTGTCCGTGCCACATACAAGTCCTAACAGCGAACCCTCCAGGTAAAGGTGGGCAAGGTTCTGTCCGCGCCACATACAAGTCCTAACAGCGATCCCTCCAGGTAAAGGTGGACAAGGTTCTGTCCGTGCCACATTCAAGTCCTAACAGTGAACCCTCCAGGTAAAGGTGGGCAAGGTTCTGTCCGTGCCACATTCAAGTCCTAACAGTGAACCCTCCAGGTAAAGGTGGGCAAGGTTCTGTCCGTGCCACATACAAGTCCTAACAGTGAACCCTCCAGGTAAAGGTGGGCAAGGTTCTGTCCGTACCACATACAAGTCCTAACAGCGAACCCACCAGGTAAAGGGTGGGCAATTGTCTCACCCGTAGCCCACCACTAATAAATTGACATTTTTTCGAGAAATGTTCTGAAGTGCTGGCTTGGGGTGGAGGGGTTAAATTGTAGAGGTGACACTTTGAGCCTGTTGTACTTCAAAATATAGTGTGCTAAGAGACGAGTGGGTTAAAAGAAGAGGGTATAGGTAGATAGGAAACATTTAGAATAGGAGGGAAGACCAATGTCGTGCCAACCTTAAAATTATTTTAATTTAACTGATTGATGATTAAAAAAAATTGAAGTACGATTTATGAACATAACGGATCTACAAGAGCTCGCATTCATGTGTTTCTTCACTACTAATTTTTTTTTAGCAACGCGTCTTACTACCCGTTAGGGTTATACGCTTATATACTAATTACGCTAATGTGTTAGGGATGGGGAATGTTGAATTTAAAGGAATCGCACCTGCATTTGTGTGGAGTGAGAGTGGAAAATTATTTGGAAAATCGCCTTCAGTTAATCCAACTGGAATCAAACACCGAACTACCTGTTAGGCAGTCTATTCTATTGCGAGAGTAGCGCGTTAGTACCATGCGGCCACCGAAGCTCATTTGATGATGTTTTTGGTGTTAACGCCCTTAGGAGAAATTATTCTTAAGTATAAACGTTGGAATTTGGGACACATATATCTCGATTATATTAGTTCCATTTAATTAGCTAAACTCATTTTACAGAAAAAATAATTTAAAATATTCTGTTTTGGAAAATTTCCAAAATAGAAAATTTTCCACGGGGAAATTTCCGCCTTACATCTTAACCCGAAGCCCTATACCACCAGTTGTGTAAAGCTCCGCCGTACTCGCAGGACATAATCGTTCTTATTTCTTTTAGATATTGGTGCTTTAGGTTAGTGTAGGCCTACACTTTTGTTTTAAAAAAAGTTAACGTTAAGATGGCGTAAAAAAAAGACGTGAGGAAAGGTCAGTGCTTTTTTCAGTTTTTATAGCAAAACTTTTTTGGCCAAAATAAATCCAATAATTCTCCAGTATAAACATATAGTTTAATTTTATCCCCATGTTGATATCAACAGTTGTTGAATATCCGTCAAGGGTGTTCTGGAATTGAATGCCAACTTTTTCTCTTAATTTAAAAAGTTCGTCATCTCATCCTCATGACAGATATTCAACAACTGTTGAGGTCACCATGGGAAGAAAATTAAACTCTGTGTTTCTATTGGAGAAATATTGAATTTCTTTAGACAAAAAAAGACATAAAACTGCAAACATACTTCCCTACACTCCTCCGGAAATACCGCCAAATAAACTAACACGACAGTCTGGGCGTGATCCCCATTATTAATGGGTCTTCTGTTGAAGAGTTAACTGTGAGCGAAAGTACGCTATCAGTGACTACAATCGGTGGACGGAGAGGACCAGCCTGTCCTGGGTTTCATTGCTTGTTGGCAGTGCAAGGTTTCTAGGTGCTAGGGGGCGCCATATTGAATACATCAGTAACTATGATGAGGGGGTAATAGGGATATTCTACTGAATACAACTTCAGGTACTAGTGGCAGCTTGGGTTCTGTTACAACCTTAACCCAACCAGTAGCATGTCTGCGTACTGTCTCTTAAGGTTCGATTCCCGGCATGCCCTAGAAATGTATCATAAGTGAAATCGGGACTTCCCCCTTTCACATTGCTGAATTAACGGCCGGAAAGGGGGGAGGGGGCAGGTTGGGAATTGTTTTCCACTCTCCCTCCATGCAAATATGGCTACACTTCCTCTTAATTCAACTATTTTAATCCTTAACATATTAGCGTAATTAGTACATATGCGCATAAGGATGCGTTCACATTTTACGTATGCGCCCTTAGGAGGGTAGGAGGGTTTGAACTTTGCTTATTATTGTTACCAAGGTGGAGAGGGGGGTAGTAACAATGCTTATGTAAGACAGAGAGAGGGACAAGAATGGTGCAGTGATCCAGCCACCCCAAATGGACACGTAATAATTAAATGTGTTGGAAATGTGGAATAAAAGACTTTGGTCGTCAGATTAAATATAGTCTATATAAGTTTTATAGCTATAATAATTCATGTATTCACTAATAATAACTTTTTAATTTTATCTGTTTATTACAATACATTTAAATTCATTTTATAAACTTGTTCATTGTGAATATTTCGCAACTTTATGTTAATAATTACCACAAATATATAAATTGCAGAAAAAAAAAGTAATTCCTCTGTCAGGCTCAAATATAGCTTAAGCTAAGTTTGCTTTCAAAGGAAGGAGGGGGGGTTCAAAATGGCCAAAATGGTGCTTACGTACTACTTGAACGCCATCTAACACGTAAAACGTGGTGCTAAAAAATAAATATGTATTAAAAGGTAAATAAAGGTAGTTCTGCAACTGATAATAAAGGAATAATTTGATGAAATTACAACCTCTATTTCTCGTTCACAGAATAAACAATGATGTGCCATGTTTAAAATCTTGCGCATGCGGTTGACTTAGCATGTAAGCTTCTGACCTCCCCTTCTCCTCCACACCTCATCCTTTTCTCCCCCTCTCCCTCCAAACAAAACAATGTTCTAAAACTCAAATTTATTTAGTGAATCTTGTTCAAAGATTTACTCTCATTGGTTAATGATAAGGTTTTAACTTCACTGTTTGTAGAGCGATGACCAATCTTTGAGTGTGCAAGTGCACAGTGTGCCCAACAGAAATATTGGACGTCAAATCTAAAAAATAACAGAGTTGCCAACAAAATTCGATATAGTAGTTTAGTTCGGGTCTGTGACACTTGAACGAATATAACAAACTTAAAAACTAGTTCGGTTAGTGTATTTTTTATTTCATCTCCTGTGTTACAACTTTGTAGATAGACTACTTATTTTTTTGCAATTCTGTACAATAAAGAGTATATTTTCGATAAATCAAACACAGGAATAAAATATATGCGTAGGAAATAATGCAAAACTGTTATATTTATTTGTCGACCACTAATTGATATCTTGGGATTAAGATCTCGCCTCAGGACCTGATGTTCGTAGATTCAAACCCAGCCGAGGGGTGCAATTTTCTTGAGCATTAAAAATCATCCCTAACACAACTTCAGTCAGAGGGGAAGTAAAGCCGTTGGTCCCATGTCGTTTGTGGCATATAAATAAACCACGGAAGGTATCTGAAAATACCTTTCTTGGCAAAATTGTTAGGCCCTTTCGCTCTTAGTAGAAATTCAGTGTGGAAGGCAACTGGACTCTACCACACTCTACGAGCTCCTCGAGTACATGAGATTTATACCCGATGGTGCACTAACCAGTCGAAGAGCTGACTACATGTGCGACTCAGAATGGATATAAATCATATCAAACCAACCTTCGGGTTGTTGGCTTAGGAAGAATATATATGTATATATCATATACAAGAACGATCTATATATATATGATAGTTATGCCTTATATACATGTTTCGGTGGTATAATGAATGATCCCTCATATTGAACTTACTAAAAATAGTCAGTTATAGGAAATTTTGGCAAAGCTAAAATCTAATTATCATAGGAAGCAGTTTTTAGATATTTTTTTGTGGTCAACATTGATGGCATTTCACTATTATTATTATTATTGTTATTATTGTTATTATTATAGCTATTTTATGTATATATTGATGATATATTTCAAAAGTGACAGATACATAACACATAACTTGACATATGAACAAGTGAAAATATTTATAGTAACTTTTCTCTCGGTTATAAGGCCCTTTCTATGAATATTGGTCTGTAATACTAATACTTTAAACATTCAAACACAAGCTTGTCTTTTGTTTCTTCGCCAGCTGCTGCTGTGAGAGAAATAATATGTTACTGTCCATCTTTTATTTTTTGCGACACCAACTGAGAAGCCACGAGGGATATTTATAGTAAACACAACACATAAAAAAAGAGCTATTGAGAGGTTTCCAAATCTAAGAGAGGACACGGTAAAATAAATATCCGAAAATACTGCTCTCGGGGTTTCTAGATTCGCTGGCACTGCGCTCTAGTGGACCCAGACTCCTGGACAGGTGCCAGGTGTTCGAGAACAGAGTTCGACCCTTGAGGGAACAATTAAGGTGGGGATGTAGGAGACGCGAGAAAAGGCCAGTGTTTTTGCAGTTTTTATAGCAAAACATTTTTTTTAGCCAAAGCAAATAAAATATTGCTCCAGTATAAACATATAGTTTAATTATCTTCACATGGTTATATCAACGGTTGTTGAATATCCATCATGAGCATAGCGGCATTAGATTTAAAAAAATTAACTGAAGAGAAAAAAAAAATTAATTCCAGGACATCTCCGACAGATATTCAACAACTGTTGATATCACCTTGGGAAGAAAATTAAACTCTTATGTTTCTACTGGAAAATTGTATGAGTTATTTTGACCAAAGGTTTTTTTATATAAAAACTTCAAAAATACAGCCTTTAACCCGCGTTCCCACCATAAAGCGTTAGAATATAAATTCCTAGACGCCAGAAAGCCTATAACGTTCCTGGGTGATATCCGCCATAAGGAGCACAAACAGGGGTGGCGTAAAATACAAATGGCAATACAATGTGTTGTATTAAATGACATTCTCTCCACAAGGATCCATTCTACGCGCCTATAACAGTTACCTTTCGTTTCTCGGGCATTTAGCTCTTTATGATCAACATAAATATGGAGATTTTTGTACTTTTTGGAGGGAAAATGTCAACTTTTAAACTATGTTTTCAAGTCTATAAATGTGTATATGATCATAGGAAATAGTTTGGTGCTCATTCCAGTAAACAACAAACTCGCTCACTGTAGAAGGTTTTATTAATATTTAACCTAAGTGTAATATCTCGGCTACCTAGACTATGAAGGAGAACGAAGCTCTATCATAGAGTCGCCTGAAGTAATGCAACCCGGTAAGCACTTTTGGCAGGCAAGTTGCATATGATGTAAATCAAGGGAGTTTTCTAATCAACCTCGGGCATTATATTTATGGCCGTTTCCATAATATGGTATATAGCTTCAAAACCACTAACAAAATCTTCATTTAATCATATAATGTTCTGCTGTGACCCTCACACTGCTGTATTTCTTATGGTAATGTCAGCTATGAAGCTTCAAGACCAAAAAACAACCCTCAATTATATTAATGTTCTGATCTGATACTCATTAAAAACTACTTTTTTATTTGAGGAAGGCTTGATCAATGTTTCTAACCATTTACTTTGATCTCAGAACTGTGACATTTCACGCGGAACATTTCTGACCTTTTAGTAGATTTAAAATATACAACACTTATAATATAAAGTTTTAAATCATGTTGATACCGTTCACCTCCAGTTTACTGTGAGCCATATTTTGAAATAACAAGCAACTTCTTAAGTAACGCGGGTTTTTATGGACACCCGCAACGCGTCTCGGCGTTCCGGTGTACGCGTTTGTAGTTAATATTAGCATCAACAAGCCAAGACTAGAGAAACTACAGTCTCATTTTAATAGGAAGCTCGTTATTTGAAAATAGGAAACTCAAGTTGCCACGCCAGTTGAAATAAAAATATACATTATTGTATTTACATCCTTAGCCCGTTTAATTAGTAATCCAAAGATAAATTAAACAGGGTGATCCATAAGGAAGTATTATTGGAAGCTTTTAATAGCTTATTAGAGGCACTTTATGATAATAAATTGAATAAGACATAATATTATGTCAAATTTTAGTGACTTTAAATTATTAATGTTGGTCAAAATTGAACTTAAAATAAAAATAAGGTTATACTTTAGGACAGTAACTACTTTAAGACTGTGACTAGTGGAACTACTTCAAGACTGTGACTAGTGGAACTACTTCAAGACTGTGACTAGTGGAACTACTTCAAGACTGTGACTAGTGGAACTACTTTAAGACTGTGACTAGTGGAACTATTTCAAGACTGTGACTAGTGGAACTACTTTAAGACTGTGACTAGTGGAACTATTTCAAGACTGTGACTAGTGGAACTATTTCAAGACTGTGACTAGTGAAACTACTTTAAGACTGTCACTAGTGGAACTACTTTAAGACTGTGACTAGTGGAACTACTTCAAGACTGTGACTAGTGGAACTATTTCAAGACTGTGACTAGTGGAACTACTTTAAGACTGTCACTAAGTTTAAATACAGTATTTCGCCACAACCTTGTGTGTAGCTGCTTCACACAAATAAATACAGGGGAAACCTGAAATGTAAAATTTATCTTGTTTTTGTGTTATGACGATGGTGATAGATGATTGCGTTAGTTTTTTAGAAAAGTCACACTAAAATAAACTATACCAGAAATATTCTGCCTGTGTAAGCTTTTTTTTCTTGGTCAGCAACTTTGTTACAGTCCCATTTTCATAGAAAGGGTTTTGTATAAAATACCAACTTTTTCTGAGGTTAACATTGAACATTTTCCTACCTGTCGCTATTTTATCTTTATCTGGCCGAGTTTTTTAGCACCGCGTCTTAAAACATGTCAAGGTTATACGCATTTGCTCTAATTACGCTAGTGTGTTAAGTTTGAATTTAGAGGAAGTGAAGGTACCCGAATTTATATGGAGGGACAGAGGAAAACCATTTTGGTAAAACCACCCACACTACATCCAATCGGGATTCGAACTCCAATCTCCCCGTCATCGGCAGTACAATCTATTGCGAAAGTGACGCCTTACACAATTCGACCAACAAAGCGGAAAGCAATATTTATTCAAATAAACCATAATCTATTTATAATGTATTTTTGAGCCCACTCCTGAGTAAAAGTTTTTGCTACATAGTTCTTAAATGAACTAGGCCCTATATAAACCCATTATTAAAATATTGGGGCCTACTTCGGTAGCCGAATGGTGGAAGGCGTCACTTTCGCAATAGATTGTACTGCCGATGACGAGAGACCGAGGCTCGAATCTTGGTCGGGTGGGCTGAGTGGTTTTTTTCCCTAAATTGTTTTGCACACTCTCTCCACGCAAATGCGAGGTAAACCTCTTCTAAACTAAACCTTACTAATCCCTAACCCACCAGCAGTAATTATTACACATGCATTTTCATTTATTTGAGGTATTTAACATGAACTTTCCAAAACGACTGATTATATCAATAAAAGACTGATAAATTAACTTAAATCTGGAACAAACACAACATCCGCTCCACCCCCACCCCCCCGGTCGTTAATTCATTACTGTGTAAGGGCAAAAACACATTTCACCTACTATAAATTTCTCGGTGATGCCAGGAATCGAACCCGGGATCATTAACTCAATAGACAAACGCGCTACTGAGACAAGGTGTCAGACATTAGAGAAAAAACATAGACATTTTCGTACATGAAAACGAAAAAAAACAATATGTTATTCGGATACAATATCTTGCTTAGGCCTATTCTTACGATACAGATACCTCCTGAAATTGATATAATTCTCTTTCTATACAGGTGACCTGGCGGCCTAGGGGTAAGGTGTCGGACTTGTGTGCTGGGGTCCGGGATTCAATCCTCGGTCCCGGCACAAATTTATCTAATTGCTAAACCCTTCCTTCACCTCTGACAAGACGTGTATTAATTCACAACTTGTGAATGTGGGGAATGCCAGGCCTCCACCGTGGTTCGGATCCCACGTTAGACTGTAGGTCCTCCATTTCATCTCACACTCACCCTAAACATTAAAAACATTAGCGTTAAGTGAGTATAACCCGAACGGGTAGTAAGACGCGGTGCTAATAATAATAATAATAATCTTTCGATACAATAACGGTATTTGTACCTTTTTTCCGATACTCGAAATTACTAAAATATCGATACTTTCATTTCAATACCACATCCCTACTTAAACCTTTTATGCCGAAGAGGATTCCCTACTTGTTCAGACAGCTGTGACGTCACGCGATTTAAAAAAAACAATTCCCCCGCAACAGCTGTGTCTACGAGGCTGGTCCATAAGAAACCGGCCATCTGTTGGAGGAGGGGGAAATTATATACATATATCCCTCTATTTTTCTCTCTCTCTCGTGTTCTCGAATCGCTTTGTCTCTCTTCCTCTAATGGAAGAGGGAAAGAGAGACCACTGTCATTCATGCAAACATTGGTTGGCTGGAGGGGAAATGGAGGGGATGGTGGGGTATCGGGATGTAGCTACGGTCAGTTGCGTATTCCATTTTCAAACAGTCGCCGCTTGAAGCTCGAGCCGAGTGGTGTACGTGTGTGTTTGTGTGTGCTGAACGTTCAGATGACTGCGTTCGCGTGTGAAGTCAAACATAACTTTTTCTCACCAACCTGAAATTACTGACGCGCTGAGTATTTTCACGCCTATCGACGGAAATATATGTATACATTAATGAACAAAGATATAAAATAAGTACATTTCTAAAAAAAAAAAGGTAAATGCTATATTTATTTCAGTTGAATCGAGACTTTAACGCACGTGAATGAACGAAGCTTATCTTGTGTTTTCGAACGTCCGATAAAAATAAATATTTCTGTCAATTCGTATGATTCACAATATTTATCTTAGACGCACTTCAAAAACAATTTTCCCCCCTGCTTCACAAGACCCAACCCATCGTCGATTTATAGTGACTCACACGCACGACGAGGATCAAAGTTCAAACAAGTGCAACACGAAATATAGAAACGAGTTTTCGTTATTTATAATAAATGCAAGAGTACACATAATAGCTCTGGGGCGTTTCGCGGCAAAGGGGGCCCCTCGACAGGTACGAACATGTTTCAACGGCCGTGTCTGATGTCATCCGAGGCACCTCACTGACTCATCTATTTGGTGAGGGCCTCCCCTTTCCTCTCGCCTCAACGATTCACGGTTTAATATTCCCAGTTCGACCGAGCAAGTGTCTTGAGCTTACGTGTGCGATCAATATTCACAGGAGTGTTTGGTTGTCTATTGTGTATGAAGAAGCACAAAAATAAGTACACACTGAAGACTGTGGTGGTGGAAAAAAAAAGAGAAGGTAAACGCAACATTCATACATAATATTAGAGCATATTGTTCTTAAATAACTATCTAGAAAAAGAGAGAACTTTCCTCTAATAATCCACCATTCTAATATATATAAAAAGAAAATATCCTTTGCAAGAGTTCCCACGTTACTTTCAAAGATGTCCCCTTGTAAAGGTTAGCGACTTGCGAAGGGAAATCTGTTAGCAGATGTTCGGAAAAGGGAAAGAAGATTCCTCAAAATTCAATAGCCTTCGGCCAATCAACCCTCTAGAGGCGACCCTCTACCCTTAAGGGTTGGAGCAAGACATCTTTGTAACAGCTGCCCCTTTATTTAAAAAGGTGAGGCTAAAATTTTAACGAAAGAAAAGGAAACATTTGAACATCTGGGTGATGTTGACATCGAAGAGGATATAGTATTTTGACTAGTCCCTAATAAAAACATAAGACCTATCACTTATTTTTTGTAAAAGGCGGACGAACCTAAAGAGACATACAAATCAGAATGCCTCTGACACAAGGGAATTGATTTTTTTTACCTTAGTAAGGTGAAACCATCAGTCCACTCAACTATTTTGAAAAGGTTGGAGCTTTCTTTGTTTTTGAGCGAGTCTTTCAATCTTCACGTGACAGATCAGAGACACGTCGAGTTGAAGTAGATTTTATTGACGGGGAAAATAGAGGAGGTGAGGCAGGAATTTTTTAAAAGTGCGACTGACGTCAGAACAAATTAGTTCCTACGATGGTCCGTAGTCTGGCGCAGTGGACCAAGACCCTCAGCTTCCCAGCTCGCATCTCCCCGCAGAAACACCAGCCGCCACCGCATGCGAAGGAGGCGGTGACACCCCCATCCAACAAGTCCACCCCTCCGCCCCCGCCATGTGACTACAGGGGCGGGAACAAGGGACAGCCGCCCGTCGTCTCCGAGGTGAGTACATAGCGTCGCGGGAGTGAGAGTATAGTCGCCGTCGCTGAAAGCGGTAACCGATCTGTTCGTAAGAATAAAATATGTGCGTTTGAGACCCTTTTAAGTCTGACGTTATGGTACTCGCATGGGTGGCCGAGCTGTGTACTGGCGTTGCATATGGTCACCATTGACAGTCAGGTCGGAGTTCGATCCTGACCCAAATATAAACAATCTTAACCCGTTATCAACACCCAACACTGTATAACAAACACTTCTGTGGTAAAATGGTATAAGGCGTTACACTCGGCGAGAGACTGGACCGGTGATGACGGAAAGATAGGGGTTCAACTCCTGGTTAGGTTTAATTAAGTTGTTTTTCCCGGAATACTTTTCCATTCTTCCTCCACGCAAATGCGACATTTCTTCTAAATTCTACTGCTCATCCCTACTATTTGAGCGTGATTGAAATATTTTTGTAAGTATGACCCAAACTTGGTGGGATGGTGGGGGAGGGGGACACTCATTAATCACAAGTTTCAAATTACAAAAGTCACAGTTGGAATCAAATAATTAAATCAAATTTCGTGGTGTCTCCATAGTCTATAAATTAATAGTGCTTATTAAAAAGGTACCCACGTCCATGGCCGCATGGTATAAGGTGTCACTCTTGCAATACACTAGGCTGCCGAACATGGGGAGATCGGGGTTCAATCCTGGCCGAGTGTATCGAGGATGGTTTTCCCCTAAAAAAAATCCACTCTCTCTTAACCCAAATGCGGGTACACCTCCTTTAAATTCACCCTTCCTGATCCCTAGCTCGTTAGTGTAATTAGTACACATGAGTATAACTCGATACTAAAACAAACGGTTAGTCCAAAGTGGGATCCTTGTCTTTGGTCCTTGGTTTGGCTACTCCTGTTAGTTCTAAGACCCTGGTACGGTGTGAGGGAAAAAGACGAAGCGTCAGATGGAAGAGTGATGTCATACGTCCTACTTAGCCTGGGTTCGCGTGCTGGCAGTTTAGGGGGCGGTAGTTCGGCCCACAACACATTATAATACAGGTGCAAATGTTGTTTTCGCTCAGCAGCGTTACAAGGTTTTAATAGTCTAGCTCATCCACTCTTAATGGAAGTTTGTTGTTCTAAGAGAGGAGCTTCGTTCGGCTGATTTGTCGTGTTCGAATAAGTTAAGAAGGGGGGAGGGTTCTAGAAAAGACGGCCGCATTAGAATAATTATTTATCACCGCGTCTTAGACTTACTACTCATTCAGGTTATGCGCATATACGATACGTTTTAGACGTCGTCTATCCGCATTTGCACGGAAGAAGAGTGCGAAACCATTTAAGAAAAACCACCCGTCCGACTGGGATTCGAACTCCAATCTCCATATCACCAGCAGGCCATTCTAACACGATATTATTAGTGCATAAGCGTATGAACCGAACGGGTAGTAAGACGTGGTGCTAGGGGGGGGGGG
>CABEEJ010001755.1:106325-125843 GCA_901482245.1 Timema douglasi | reverse complement strand
CCGAACGGGTAGTAAGACGGGGTGCTAGGGGGGGGGGAGTAAGTTAGAAAAGGATCAATTGCCGAGGAAAGTGATATAGGCCTGCGTAAGTCTGTCCCTGTCGAGCCCTGTAACTGGCTCCTAGCCAGTTTGGCGGTGTTTGTATGTTTGTAGCTCGTTACTCTCTCGACAACCCTCTCAACCTGTCTAGCACGCTGTGTAATCGCTGTGTGTGTGTCTGTCTGTCTGTCTTCTGCGCAAGTCCAGCGTCAACTCAACCACGTCGTGACAAGCACGTCCTTCCCTTTTGTGTTAAAAGTTACTGATAATGTCTACCATGATACTTCTTGTCCACGCGACCATCAGACTCGCTCGCTGCCACGGGCTTGGGTTGGACAAGCTTTAAGAGTCAGTCCTACCATCCGGATAACTTTAATTTAGGTAGGTAAATACAGAACCAGAATTCAAATCTTTGGGGAGCATGGGAGGTTTCTGATTTATAACTCTAGAAAGCAGTGGAATTGAGACCAGTGAAACAGTTTTACCACGTTAAAAAAAAATGGAAAATAATTATTTTTAAATTAATTTTTTTCCCCACTGATTCCAAATATTTCTTTGTTATCAAATGAAGAATGAAGAACAAAAGTGCAAATTCTAATAAAATTCCTCTAAAATTATACCTTTCGCATCCCTAGCCCACTAGAGTAATATATAGGTGCGTAGGGATATATCTCGAAATGGTACCAAGGGCCAGTTTTATAGTTAGACTAATTAATTACAAGACGACATATTTCTAAACTGTGATGGAATGGATCAGTTTCGCATATAAAACGGGTACATTCCATTATGGTTTAGGTAGGTGTCTTCTTGTATTTAGTCGTCTTCTTGTATTTAGTCTAGTGCCGCACTTCAGGCGTAATAACTGATAATGAAACTAGGTAGTAAAAAAAAAACGCATTTTCCGTCACCCTCAATCTTCGCTTCATTTTACTCTCTTTGGCGTCGTGGCTATAAATAATGCTATTCCTAAGCATATCTCAGCAGTTTTTAAAGTATTTATATAATACCGGGTGAGAAAGGAATTCATTCCTCTTCATTGTGCTCTCAAATAAAATAATCAACTTTTTAATTAAATACACGTTTATTTTCATTATCTTGACTGTAGTTATATTATTATCATCAAAACAATCATCAGTTTTATGAACTTGTTATGTGGCGTTCAAGGAAGTGAAAATAAATCATGTGTAGCAATATGTATGTGTATGTGTAGAAAATACGTAATCATATTTTTATAAATTAAATATTTCGTTAAACAGTCACAGTTAACAGGTGACGACGCTTCGTGTGAGTTGAATTATTCGACCTCTTGAAGATGACTTTGTAGGTGTCGGCAAACACAGTTCAACAACTTTCGTAAACAAATATTCACAAATCAAGGCGCTAGAATAAGCGAGTGTAATAACATTCTTAAACTCCACAAACCAAGTATGTTTATAACGGTCGTGGGTGAAGATGTCCGGCAGTAGGAGAACAAACAGGGAGTAGGAAAATACCAATGACAATACAATTTGAATGTTCACTCTACGCTCCTCGTTTCACGGGCATTTAGCTCTTAATGACCAACAGAAATATGTGTATTTTTGTACTTTTCAGAGTGTAAAATGTCAACTTTTATTAAACTATGTATAGAGGTCTGTATATGTATAGGGCCATAGAAAATAGTTGTGTGTTAATTCCAATATACAGCAAACTCATGTACTGTTAAAGGTTTTTGCAGTTTTTATGGCAAAACTTTTTTTGGACAAATTAAATAAAATATTGCTACAATACAAACATAGAATAAAATTTCCTTAACAAGGTGATATCAACATTTCTTGAATATCTGTCAAGGGTTTCCTGGAATTTAATGACAACTTTTTATCTTCATTTAAAAAAAAAGTTTGATAATGCCGCCATGCTCATGACATATATTCAATAACTGTTGATATCACCTTGTTAAGGAAATTATATTCTATGTTTTTACTGTAGCAATATTTTATTTATTTTGGCCAAAAAAAGTTTTGCCATAAAAACTGAATAAACACTGGCCTTTTCGCGTGTCCCCTTTCATCCCACTTTAAGTACTTTCACCTAAAAATATGCAAGTATATTTAATTTTTTTTCTTATAATTATAATTTGTGGTGGTTCTAGATGAGCCCATTCTAATTCAACTTGAACTATCAAGACTACTGGACTACATTCATGGAGGCTCCACTTGGGGTGGAACCAAGCTCCCCTTGACCCGCTGTCGGCCTTGCTAACCACTCTGCCATGCCGTGAAATATATATAAAACTATCTTTTTGTAGCCTCTTACTAGTCCGTCATGCTCTAATATAGTTCAAATTAAGCCGCGAGAGTCCACCATTGTCTGCGCGGTTGTGTGTCATGGCGGACAAGATGACAAAAATATGGTTGCAGAACTAGGACATTCTTATCGTAACTTGCTTGTTCTCTTCAGTGACTCTAGTAATGATGTAGGGGACGCGAGTAAAGGTCAGTATGTTTGGTGAAAATAAATAATATATCCCTCCAGTAGAAGCATAAGAGTTTAATTTTCTTCACAAGGTGATACCAACAGTTGTTGAATATCTGTCATGAGCATAGCGGCATTGGATGAGCAACTGTTTAAATGAAGATAAAAAGTTGTCGTTAAATTCTGGGACACCCTTGACATATATTTAACAACTGTTGATATCACCTTGTTAAGGACATTCAACTCTATGTTTCTACTGGAGACATGTCTAATTTATTTTGACAAAAAAAAAGTTTTGTAATAAAAAATTGGAAAAAACCTGCCCTTTTATCGCCAACCCTACATTCCCACCTTAATCTTGATACATTCATGCGTATAGTACATTACAATGAGGGTTTGCCATTACACCCTCGCCGGGGTTTTTGTGGTCTAAGGCGTCAGGCTCGTCGTAGATCTAATTGTCATTTATTTGAGGGCCGAGGCTAGAATCTATTCCGGGTGCTTTGTGGGGGAGGATCATCCACGTGTAATTTTATAGTAGTGGTTTTTATCATACCCTCTAATGCGGATGCGTTTACTCTTACTTCCCTTCCCTATTTAATAGATAAGGCGTTGCCCACTTTGATGGTCAAACAGTCTAAGGCGTCACTCGCGAAATAGACTGGGCTGCCGATGACGGGGAGATTGGGGTTCGAATCCTGGTCGGGTCTACCTAGGCTGAGTGGCTTCTCACTCTAACTCCACGGAA
Source organism: Timema douglasi (assembly GCA_901482245.1). Lineage (NCBI taxonomy): Eukaryota > Metazoa > Arthropoda > Insecta > Phasmatodea > Timematidae > Timema > Timema douglasi. The sequence goes on along the minus strand of CABEEJ010001755.1, from coordinate 122,602 downwards.
ATTCGGGTACACTAGTGCCAGTACTGACTATCAGCCAATTTAAATATCTAGCCTTAGAGGGCTAGGGATGAGATGGGTGTACACTCGACTGGTGAGTGAGAAAAAACATATCGGTGTCTCTGGTTTCGAGGATTTTATCTACGTATTTGTGTTTGCACTTCGAACCTTTCGTGTCTGATCCACTTCCGCCACACGTTACCGTGTTTCACCCGCGCTGGTGATGGTCTGATTTACCGGTGATAGATCGGGGTTTAAATCCTGATTGGGTGTTATCGTTTATTAAATGGTTTCCCACTCTACCTCAATACCAATGGACATTTTCTCTTAAATGTATACCTTCCTCATCCCTACCCCATTATTGTAATTAATCGTGTAGTAAGACGTAAAATAAAGAACTTTAGCGGCAAGAGTTCAAGAGTACATGTTGAAGTACAAAATGTCGACATTCCTTTGGATTGTTGTTACCATTTAGTACCTTCCCCACAAACCGAGTGCAAAACATTTCCGCCACATTTTCACCGGCCACAGTTCGGTAAGAGGTTTGTGATGACACTGGTGGAGTGAAATGTCAGCCGTATCCGCTTCCCTCGTCAAACAGGACATGAACCTGTCAAAAAGGTGGGTTTAGTTAGACATTTCTCTTGAGTCATTGTTCCCTTGTTCTTGTTCTTTGTTTGTGAATCTCAATAATAATTATATTAAACTCGGTGAAACCATTGAATGCAAAGATAAACATTCATTTTAGGAAAGTTTCACATTTGTCAGTAACTTATTTATTCATTATTCATTTATTATTAGTCATGAAGACAAATGAGCAGCTTCTTGAATTAAAAAGTAGTGGCTCTGGTCTAGAAAACTGAAAGAAATAGCAGGATAACTCGCTGTACGACTCCCTTTATCCGCAAATGTTGGCACTGTCTTTGCCAGCAGAACTCCACAGAATTTGTTGTTTGCTTATTTAAACACTAATAACATGATTTAACACAACTCGACTTTTTTTTCTGTTTTGTAACATACAGGTTTCGCAGGCGATGTGTGTGTGTTTTTTACGTCGTTGATACATTATCGAGGGCAACATCGATGTTTTGTTTAATCGCTTTCTATCGCTAATCTAAAATCTACTTCTCAAAAGATCACGAAGAAAGATATTATTTGAAATTACTTTAACAAATAAATCTCAGCTCATTAAAACAAAACAAGGGTTTTGTGTTTGTTTTGTTTTTTTCGTTGTAATTATGAAACTGGTGTTGCTCAACTCGCATCAAAGGATACAAGAAATTGGAATTTTCACAGTTTAGCGGCCAACCGAATATATATTTAATAACAGTTTCCGGCGGCTGCTGGATTCGCTTCTTGCGTTTCCTTTAGGACGTGGTGTGTCGGGTGTGACCTTGGTCCCTCTCTTTCTCTCTTGCGCACGTGTTTCTGGAAGATGACTTGTTTAATTGCTGTCCGCTTATGATCTCTTCTTCCTCTTTTGTGCAATTCTACCCGCACAGTCGTCACGAACACGCGGAAGTGTTTTTTTCTCTTCAGATTATAATGTTGTTACTCTCGTATATCTTGAGTTATTATAACCGCCGAGTAGTGTTACTATCTCCAGGGACCGCACTCGTGCGGGTAAACTACGGATCGCTCCCAACGCCTAACCCGAGCTACTGTGTATTCACACGTTCGCAGAAAAACAAACGCAGATGTTCCCGTCGGTGGTCTTGGAGTATAAAGTGCTCGCCTCAGGACCCAATGATCATGGGTTCAAACCCAGCTGGGATCAACGGATTTTTCTTGAGCGATACAAAAATCCTTAGCACAACTTCCTTCGGAGGTGAAATAAAGCCGTCGGTCCCGTGTCGATTGTGGCATGTAGAAGAACCCTGGAAGGTATGTGGAAATAACTTTCCCGTTAAAATTGGTAGGCTCTTTCGCCCTCATTCATAGAAAATCTTGCAATCTGACGTAATCAATCTGTTCAAAAAAGTGCACGTCTAAAACCTCAAATAAATCAAAAATTAAAACAAAAAAAGTCAAAACAGGAAAGGGGTCATGTGACGAGCTCTAAAAGTTATTATCTTTATAAAAAAAAAAATTTCCCCCCAAGCTAAGACTGTCGAAATTTTATACTAGAAAATGCAAAAATAAAAGTTTGTGTGCTATTGAATAAAACCATTATATTTGTGGCATTTTGTACAGTAAAGAAACCCACTTCGGTGGCCGCATGATCTAACACGCTACTCTCGTAATTGATTATACTGCCGATGATGGGTAGATCGGGGTTCGAATACCGGTCGGCTGTACTGAGTGTTTTTTCTTATATGGCTTTCCACTCTCTCTCTCTCTCTCTCTCTCTCTACGCAAATGAGTATACACTTCCTCTACTAACTTTAACCTTCTTCATTCCTAATACATGAACTTAATTAGTACATAGGCGTATAACCCAATCGGTTAGTAGGACGTGGTGCTAAAAAGAATAAGGTAGTCCGCGAGTGAGCTATAACTGACAGAGTGGCCGCCGCCGTCAGCGATGATAGCGCCACCATTGGCGGAAAGAGGGTGCAATGTGGTCAACACAATGCACCCTCCGGCCGCTACTTTCAATTTTCTAGACCGGGGCCGATACTTATTTATTCAAGTAACTCCTCATTTGTCCTCACGAGGCTGAGTTAAACCCTGTTCCAGGCCCACCGATTTACAGAAATGTTCTGTAAGTGCTGAGGCTCGAACCCGGGACTTCTAGATATGTAACCAGGAAGCCTGACCACAGAGGTGGTCTAGATATTTTGCAATACTAAACATGTTTCTATAAATGTTATATAAATATTTCTAACGATTTTGTTTTTAAGCGTGAACCAAAGACAGTTTTATTTAGTAAAAATACTTGTCGTGACTGCAAGACTTCGTAAAAAAAAAGTCGTCAAAGAATCTTTGCCCTTTTTGAAAGCCGTTAACATCAGGCGAACACGAGAAAGACATCTTTTGATTGGTCCAGAGGTCGTACGTAACTTTACCATGTTTCTGTCATCTTAAAAACGTCTTGTCTTTATTTATACCGCGTGTGTGTAAGAGCGGGGACTATTTCTTCGCGCCTTCTTCATAGCCGGGACTAGATTCCATCTCAACTGGAGGGTTTTTTTTTCTTTGCGTGAAATGTTGTCCCGTTCTTCGGGGAAAAATTGATACAAGTAAGATCTTGGTCGGAGGAACCTTTTGAGAAAATACAAACACATTAATTTGAAATATACCAGGGAAACGGGGGAAAAGTCGTATTTTAACTCTAATTGAGTTAGTGCTGCCATCTGTAAGTGTAATAATGAAACCTTTCTAGAGCAGTTTAGATCATGGTTAAAAGAGGTCTCTGTCATTTTTTAATTAATTAAAAGAAAGTATTCGCACGGGTCCTTGAGATGTTTACCATATTAAAGTTGTTGTCCTGGGAAATGAGTGTATTGTGACTTTCCTCCTATCCTTCTATGCCCTTAATTTATTTTCAGCGTATATTGATATCATTTTGCTGTATTATTAGTGTTTTGTAAAAAGTATAGGCCTATGTATTTTTTTCTTAGCACAGTTTCTTACTAGCCGTTCGGAATACACGCTTATATACTAATCACGCTAATAGTTTTAGGTATATATATTTATAGGAAGTGTACCCGCATTTTCGTGGAGGAAAGGTGTAAAATAGTTTTTTCTTAAACCACCCTCAGTACTCTCTACTCATATTCGAATATAGGCCGGGTCTACCGAGGGTGGTTTTTCCTAAATGGTTTCCCACTCTCCTTCCACACAAATGTGGGTAGATTAATTTTTAAAACGCTTCCTTACTCATCCCAAACGCATTAGAATAATTATCCTATGTGCTTGTAACTTGAACAGGTAGCAAGAAAAACGCGAGGATAAAAGAAGAGAAAAAAAGACCACAAGGGGCCTTCTTTTTCATGATTTTTGACCCCCACCCCCTTCCCATCTCTACACCTAACGTATTTTTTTACGATTTGTTAAACTAGGTTGTTTTAATTGTTTGATTAATTTTAGACAAAGAGTATCCTATTATTATTATTATTATTATTATTATTATTATTATTATTATTATTATTATTACTAGCACCGCGTCTTACTACACGTTCGGGTTATACGCACTTACGCTAATTTGTAATGATAGGGTGGTTGAGATGAAATGGAGGACCTACAGTTTAACGTGGGATCCAAACCACAGTGGAGGCCTGGCATTCCAGACATTCACAAGCTGTGAATAATACACGTCTTGTCAGAGGTGAAGGAAGGGTTTGGTAATCAGATATATCTGTGCCGGGACTGAGGATTGAACACCTCACCCCTAGACCGCCAGGTCACCTGTATGCTAATAAAATGGGTTATATTAATAATTATATTTTTTAAGACATTGAACATTACTGATTATATTGGGGCTAATCAATGAAATAAAATGGAATATATAAGAATCTTTTGCCATTTTTTTAAAGCTTTTGTCTATTAAAAACATTTAATAAAAAACCTTACGTAAGAGGGATTATGACCCATACCCACCTCTTTAAGGATGCCACCTAAGTCCTGTATGTGCTCCGGATGAAAACAAATCTTCGTTCATCCGTGTTGTGTCTTTAAGAGCGTGCATCACATCTCAATCAACTCTGTGATACAGTCGGCTAGAAATCGTAAATTAACACGAACACTATTTATTGCACGTGGATCATTTCTGATTAAACATTAATAGAGATAAAGAGTTAATAGAAGTTCCTAATACAGAACATTGTTGAAATATTAAATTATATTTGGATAAATACTGAATTGAAACGGCCGTTTATGGCCATTTTAGAAGGGCTTTTTACAGATAAGCATTTTACACAAATCCTCATTCTGTCATAACAGGGACACACTGTAGTTATTAACAAGAAACTTTGTCGCTTTGTCCTCCATTGTCACCGCGGAAAATGTCGAGTAATCATTCAAATACGAATGCACTGCACACATTTCTGACATATCGTAGGTGTTTTCTTTTCCTATTTACTCCCAAAGCTCGCGCGAGCCGGGAGCTGAGTTGGGCCTGCTATGATAAACGCTCTTGAAGAACCACTTTCAACTTAGCTGGTCTCTTCTAGGTTTATGAAAGCGGCGCTTCCTTGTTTATGCGGAAAGCGAAATATTGTGCAATTGGCACGTCTCTCAAGGTCCCCCGGTTCAACGCCCGAGAAGTCTTGTCGGGACCTGTTTGCAACTAGGCCACCAATTTTTTTTATATATCTTCCAACTTTCTTGGCGACTTCCTTTTATACATATATGAAAAGTTGAATAAAATTTTGTTGAGGGATTGAATGCGCACTGTTTCAACACGTGCTTACATCTCAACGAATGGCTATGAAAATATCTTAACTCAAGACATTTGATATTACAGCTACCGACGCCGAAGGGCACTTTGAGTAGATATTAAGCTTCAGGGGTGGAGTGGAAGGCTCCGAATGGCGAGGGACAATAAATATGATGGCCCTTAACATATATTTATAAATCATACTGAAGTAATTAGGTGAAGTATTTATATTTGTATTATTAGTACATTTAACCCCGAGACTATTTCAGCTACATTATCGATAGCTACGTCCCTAACCAGGTCACTCAAGCAATTAGTTATTTTGTTCTAGTGACATAAGAAAAAATGCTTCTAAAATGATAGGCAATATTTGGGATTCTATTTTTGATACATTTAAGTTTGTAAAATGATCTTCCATATGCTACTTATGTGGATTAAAAAGTTAGTAATAGTCAGTAGGCCTAATCTCTAAACAAAATATGATTTTACTTTTGATAAGGTGACCTGGTGGTCTAGTGGTAAGGTGTCAGACTTCTGTGCTGGGGTCCGGGGTTCAATCCTACATCCCGGCAAAGATTTATCTGATTGCCAAACCCTTCCTTCACCTCTGACAAGACGTGTATTAATCACAACTTGTGAATGTGTGAAATGTCAGGCCTCCACCGTGGTTCGGATTCCAAGTTAAACTGTAGGTCCTCCATTTCATCTCACAACCACCCTGCCATTACACATGAGCGTAAGTGCGTACAACCCGAACGGGTAGTAAGACGCGGCGCTAATATTAATAATCATAATAATACTTTTGACCGAAGAGATTTTTTTTACAAACGCGAAGAAACCACAAACGGATCGGTTTTACATTTAATGCTCTCGTATGTCTTCACAAATGAAGTGTTTTGAACTTCTTCAGACTCACTCACTAAAACATTTGTTTATAATTTAATAAAAATACATATAATTTATAATTGAATGGATGGCTTTATTTTGGTTGAAAGTAGTTGGCTCAGCCCAAATCAATCCGGCCCACCAGGACATCTTCCGGTCCCGGCGGCCCAGTCCACCCTTGAACGGGGACAGACTAGCTTTCGGAGCGCTGCGAACAGAACGCAAGCATGGCTGACCGTTAGAGGGGTGTCACGATGGCGTATCAAAGACAGCTAACCAGGGCTCTTGTCATTAGGGAAAATGTCAACGATGAGTGAAGATGATCTCATGCTCGTTCTTGCTGTATCAAGTCATCTGAAAAAGAAGAAATTTCGAAAATATGGTGTGCACCCTAGAAACAGTTACAGGCAGTTTCATAATTTGTTCATCAATCACGCGAACATCCAGACACATTTTTCGTACACTACAAAATTAGTGCAGGTAGCTTTGATTGGGCATTTTCACATTCACCGACACGAGGACACATTTTAATGACGGACGGGGAGATACGACTCTTCTGTTTAGTTTAAACCCGCTCCTGTCGCTACCACGACGTGTCTAGTCCTTAATAATAGTCAAAATGGCTGCAGTTAACAAATCAGATTTGCTTTATTTGTTATATTTAAGAAGCAAGAGATGAAGACATGAGCATAAAAGAAGGTTTTGGGTGCACCCGATTATAAAAGTAAGATATTTAGAGGACACATCAGCTCTATTAAAGTTACCTCATCATACCTAATATTGGCCATACCATTTTATTATTATTATTATTATTATTATTATACGCCTAGTTAACAACAAAATGTGTACGCATACGTAGCAAACTGTCCGTCGGACTGGGGCGACGATACTCCACCGACATGTAGGCGCCGACAACGGACGAGAAATGCAACTATCTGCGTTTACAAAACTGTCGCAGCGTCCAGGATGCTAGTCTAACCCATCTCATTATGCAACAATGCAATCAATACTCTTGACTAGAGCACCCTTGTCGCAGCGCTCTGAACGCTAGTCTGACCCCGACCGAGCCTTATTGGTATATACCAGGGTGGTACAACGTTTTTCGTCCCATGAGCCAAATCTGAAATCAACTTTCACCGCGGGCCCCAAATATATATTTAAAAATTTCATCAGCTTAATATAGGCCTGAGAAACAACATTTAATAAATAATTGTTTTCAATTCTTGTAGTTTAAAAAAAAATTATTAATCCCTCACACATTTTTTTTTTTAAACTTAGCATCCATACATATTTTTATTAATAAAATAAATGCATAATAAGCATGCAATTATAGTATTTTTAGATACATATTTTTATTTGTATCATTAACTATTTAATATCTGTCACTGAAGGTTATTCCTTTATGTATCCTCCATGGCACTGAGCAGGCCACATTTTCAGTGACCGTGGGCTGCCAGTGTGACCATACTGATGTATACCTGTATTCTTAAAATTCTGGAGTTTTCATATACTCATTAAAAAAATAAGCAAATTTGATTTACAATAGTCAAAATAATATACTTTCATTTAATACACACCGCAAATCCTAACACATTTTTCCATGGTGGCTGACTAATCTCAATTCTCAAAATAAACAGGTGATTTTTTAGTGTCGTCTTTCCACCCCTTAATGCACGTTCTTAGCCAAATTTGAGTCATAGTTATGTGCGTGCACGATAATTCATTTAGATTATAAGAAGAAAGAACTAAAACAATAGGTTTCACAACAATTACAAACTGTACTGGTGTAAGGTGTTCTTTTAATATATCAATATGTTTTCACTGATCACACTACCCAATAGCCCATCCATTGCTTTATGCTGAAACCCTTTAACACCTTCTTAGAGCGACACAATTTCAGAATATGTGTACCTAAAAATATTATTAAATTAAATTACTATCTTAATAAATTAATATTTGTAACATATAGTGACTGGAAAAGTTGGAAATTGGCTCTGGAAAATTTGGGGAATTTTAAAATACAGTTTGACCTGATACCTTGATTTTCTTACGAATTTATATTTGATCACTATTGACTGCAAAAAAAAGTTTGTACTTTCTAAAAAGTTATCCGAATGTTCATTCCTCAGAAAATTAATGTATATTATTAGTTACCGTTGTTTATTCTCCTCCTGGACGGAATTGTGCTGAGAGGCGAGGGCGATGTGGACATTCCGGGCTGTTTCCGGTGAATGTCTGCACGTCGCTGCTCTCTCTCACTCTCTCTCCTCGTGAGAGAACAACCTGAGATAAACACGGCATTACCTCACAAGTGGGGTGTGTTTCTTTGGCAGTCGCGTCACGTGCGTGATATGGCGGGAGGGTTGTACACACACGTCATAACGTCCCAGCGGCCGCTTTCAATAACTAAGAGAAATACGATACATCTACAGTCCAATCTGCATAGAAAGACTTATTGAAAATACGAACTTTTTTTGCTGTCCGCATTGATAACATTTTGATCTTTTATTTGTGTTATTTTATAGGTATTGGTAATATCTATCAAAAGTCACAGCTGTAGATCACATGACTTGACGTATGAATACGTGAGGTAGATCTATAGAGGGTAGGAAGGCCATTTTGGAAGGCCTTATTTAGTACCAGAGTCCTACTCTGTTTGGCAGGATTAAAGCCTTCCAGAATGGACTTGCACCAAAATCCGGGTATGTATCTACTTTCACATATTCATACGTCAAGTCTTGTGATCTGCAGCTTTCACTTTTCATAGATATTATCAATACACATAACAATAGTATTATAGTATTTTTTTATTTTAGGTATCTACAGTCTGACTATAACCTATCAGAACATGAGAATTTCTATGAGCGAGAAGGAAAGGCCCCACCAATTTTGCTGGTAAAGGTATTTTCACATATCTTCCATTGTTCTTTAACATACCACATTTTACGTGGGACTGACGGCTTTACTTCCCTCCGAAGGAAGTTATGCTACGCATTTTTATCGCCCAAGAAAAATCCGTCGACCTAGTTTGGGTTTGAACCCATGCACATAGGGTTCTGAGGCGTGAAATTTACCCCCAAGACCACCGAGGATAATATTATAGTAAAATGCTATCACTGTTGAACACAAATAAATATGTTAGTATTTATTAAAGGCCCTTTCTATATAATTGGACCATAACGATCAGACCACAGTTAACTAATGTGTGGTAGTGAACCACGAAGGTGGAGGGTGGAATGCGCAACTCGATAGGGGTGCGGGTTTTTGTCTGAGGACGTAGTGAAGGGGAGGAGAGGTGGTGTGGTCTGATATCCGGCCCTAGGGCTCGCAGCTGTGGAATCCCCCTCCCCTTCTTTTCCCTTCCTCCTCAATCTGATGTCATGAGGGTGGCCTTGGGTTCAATGGAATCACCCGGCAGGGCCACCGCGGCAGATATTCATTGAGCTTTGAGGGGCGGTCGTAGCTCCCCTGTCATTTGATCGGCTCCATTCTGAAACAGTCAAGCTTCTCTGGGGAGGGAGGTAGGCTCACACTATGGCGTATCGCTCCGCTCGGCTCCAGAACTTTTCAAACCGACGGACCCCTTGGGGAAAAACTAACAAAAAATAACATGCTGGAATATATTTGTTTACACTAATATTGTGAACCTTCAATAAAGACAGTTAAATTTTACAAGCATAAAAGTATAAAACAAACGGAAACAATTTAATTTTCTGGCTGCGCCTGTTCTTTATTCTGATTTGAAAAATATTGGCAATCTCTAATTACTGATGTTATTATATAGTGTGAAAACTAAGTAAATGCTATCCTAAAATTGCCTAACACAGAATAAGATAACTATGGCGTATCGGCTCGGAAAATAATTTTGAGATGGGTTCTCCCCCTCCCCCGTTTTTATACAAAATACTTAAAATAAAGAGAATTGCATAGACTTAAAATGTTAAAAAATTTTAAGCGACTATGTCAATTAAAGTTTAGATTAAATAGTATGTATGTGCGAAGAAGGTCACATTCACTTTTCAAATGCGAAGTTGAAGTGAATCTAGAAACTTGCGAAGCAATGTAGACGCATAGCTAGAGACTTGCGAAGCAATGTCAAAGCCGAAGTCAAATATAAGGATTCTATTGTTGTCAAATTATACTACTTTTAATTTTCATATTATTCAATAAAAACATTTAGATAAAGAAAAATATTTAGAAACAATATTATTTTTTGCTAACATTATCCGAATTAATCTCTACTTAGGTAATATATGTCATTTAACCACAGTCTTAAAATACTGTTTATTAGTTGTTCCAATCCTTATTATTATGTGTTGAAATATCAAATATATTATATTTAGTGAAATACTCATATATAATTTCTATTCATAAAATGTCGTTTACTTCTTTCTGCAAAATATTTGGAAGATGCCAAGGTCATTCAGCATGGGTGTTCAAGCGAAGAAGAGTTGAACTTAGATTTTAATATTTCGGAGCTTCACACCTCTAACAATGATAATAGTAATAATAGTAATAATGAAAGTAATAATGTTAATAATGATATTGATATGATTATTATTACGGTGATAACCAAAAGTTTCGCTCATTTCGAGGTAATCGATTGTTATTGCTGGGGCATAAACAACACACTGCTGTCTGAAGGTTGTAATGTTTTAGTGGACGTTTAATCACGTCTTATTTTTTTCACGCGTGTAGTAAATCAAACAATGCGAACGTGCTTCGGCTGTGACAAAAATAATAATAATTAATAAAAGTACATCTCGACTCTCTAAAGAGTGGGTCCGAAAACAAATGACAAATCGGACTCTTAGCTTCGGCGACCGATGGGTAGATTGGATTGTTGGTTTAGAGGTGTGGAAAAAAGTATAAATACTTTACTAATATCGTGTCCGATTGCCTGATGAGCTAAGGATCCCGGGTTCGATCAACGGCATGTCCGAAAAATGTATCGTAGGTAAAATGTGGGTTCCCCTCTACCACATTGATGAATTTACGTTTGGGGGCTGGGTTTTATGTGTCTGTTCTATAGTTGATTTAGTTTCGGTGGCCGCGTGGTCTAACGCGCTACCCTCCCAGTAAAATAGACTTCCGATTAAGGAGAGATCGAGGCTCGAATCTCGGTTTGGGTGTACTAAGTTTTTTCCAGGATTGTTTTTCACTCTTCTTCCACTCAAATACGGGTACTTTCCTATAAACACAACCTCCCTAATCCCTAAAACTACTATCGTAATTAGAACATTAGAGTATAAACTGAACGGGTAATAAGACACGGTGCTAAAAAGAAAAATCTAATCTAAAGCAGACCCGACGTTGGTGACACATTCAACCACCAAGCGCTGTAGTCGATACGTGAGTGTGAAAAGAGAACTGGACTCGCTGTTGTCGCTTTAGTGGAGCTCTTACCCTTAGGGCAAATTGAACTGTAGTGGGAACTTTAAAATTTGGGATATATAGATAATTATCGTTACATTTGTGAATATTTTTCGTTAAAAAAATTAACGTAAGGTTGTCCAAACTGTCATACAGCTCAGCTCGACCCGTACTGCGTGAAACGTAACCGAGTGATAGGGAGGCAGGAAGGAGATGACCTGTAAGTGACTTCCTGAACACGTCTTGTCTCCTCCTCGTGTTGTTTCTTGACACCTCTCCCCCTTCCTCTTGCGTGTGAAGGGAGAGGGGATGTAGAGCAGGGGGTGATCAGCTGCTTGGAGGTTACACCCTGGGGCAATGGCTTGTGGACTTTGGTAGTGTTGTTTACCACCGCGTCATACTACCTGTTCAGTCTACAACTCTAATGGAGACGGGATGAGGAAGGAAGCATGCATTTCAGAGGTAATATACCCGCATTTGCTTGGAAAGAGAATGGGATTATTATTTTTTACAATCTCGGCGGATTCGAAAGGGATTCGAGCCCCAATCTCCCCAACTTCAGTAAGCCAGTATAACACGGGAGTGACAGCTTAGAACAGAGATCGGCAACTAGCCGATCACGATTGACCTGTCGATATCACGTCAATTTTCAGTCGATCGTGTAAGAAAACTACATCGTTATTAAAAGTCGATTTCTTGAATCCTCTAAACTCGCAAACTAATCAAATACTTTCAAATAATATTTGAGTGAGATCGAAATAAACTTGATCGGTCATAATCGGTAATGTCTCAAGAACATTAAATACTGTAGTTAAATAAATTCATATTTATTCTATATTTTGTTCTAGAAAGGTCGGGTCATCATAAGCATTTGATGAAAGATCCAATTTAAGGAATAAATATAAGACGAATAGATACAAAAAACAAAACAAAGAAGAGCACGTGATCGTGGGAACTTTTATAAGTTTGTTTGTAAGTCGATCAAGGCCCAAAAAGGTTGCCGACCCCTGCCTTTAACCGTTCGGCTACTGAAGCTGGTAACTTGGTTGTAATGTGAAGATATGGTTGTGCGTGTTTTCCTAACAGCTCGTGTCGCAAGGGCTGATTGTTTTTAAGTTATAAGTTTATTACTGCCCATTCATGCTGTCTGAGCTTAGGTAGATGTCTTGTATTTAGTGTAGCATCTCACTTGAGACGCACCAAGTCTTGACTATGAAACTGGATCTTAGAATCAGCGCCGGCGCAGTGGTTCCATGCAATCTTAGGCGAGACTTGTAATATAAACTCAACTTGTATTCCGTATAATATAAATAAACCACAACCCACCCCTTCTGCCCTGCATGATGCAAGATAATAAATAATAAAAATAATAATAGATTACCAAAATACCGCCCCCCCCCCCCTTTCCCAGCCCTCTTAATCGATGTATGCAAAATATTTCTTTCCTTTCTTTTTTCCTGATATCATTGTATTGGGAGATTTTAAATTCGCCGATAAATAGACCCCGAAGGTGATTTGTGTTTTTAATTATTCTTTTTAAATCTCTAGGTCTGTTCTTATTATCAAATAAAATATTTAGATGTCATTTCTTTATTTAGAAATAATTATTTTACTGAAACAGTTACATTTAAATAAATAAACATTTTATTGGAATGAGCCCAAGGGCACCATTTGAGAGAATGTGTTATTGCACTATATTAAACATTTATTTGAATAAGTGCTATAAAAATGAAGATTTGACCTCGTAAATCTTGTATGACTCGGGGCGATGACCCTGGGCTTAGAAAGTGAACGTTAAAAATGCTAAAAAACATATTAGCACGTGTTCAATTGTTTTCTAGCCACACTTGAGTTAAACTCCTGTAAAAAAACAAAACAATAACGATAATTGAATCCTTCCTTTGCCTATTAGTTCGGACGTGCTAAAAAAACTTTTCCGTCGTGAACTGGTTTCGTTCGAAAGGACCTGTGTTTCTTAATGGTACAAGGTCCTTTTTTTTTATTAAACTCCTCCAATATTGGTTTGGATGTAAGATGACGCAGATTCACCATTTAACGTTTTTATTTTCATGTTACTGACACAGGGACCGAAGTAATTTTTTTTATTGCAATCTAAGTTTAAAAAAAAGCTACTTCTAATCAGAGTTGAAACCTAGACATTTAGGTTGAGGGCTTTATCGTGTAAGGGTGTTTAATAAACAAACCACATTAATTAAGTGTGTCAAGATCGATTCTTTCTGGTATCAAAATAATCAAAAATCGATATTATTTTCAAGATTTTAGTTTTCTCGATTCTTAGCTTTCAAATTCCTATAAATGAAAATTCTGACACTCAAAGAAACATAAATATTCAGAACGGTGTCTCTTTTTGTTGTGGTCATTATTAGTTTTTTTTACCGTTTCACTTCGATGCCGGGAAATTGGTTAATGTTCTCGACATGACCTTTGTGTTCTAATGATCTTGCACATTTTGTCGTTTAGTATTCTTTTACTATTTACACATAAAAAAAAAACTTTTATCATTTCCTTTTAAATAAATAACTTAATTTTAATGTGAGATTAGAGGTATGGGTTAAATATTAGTAAGGTTGAATTTTAGAGGTGTACCCGCGTTTGCGTGGAGGGAGAATGAAGACCATTTTGAAAAAAAACCACCCTCAGTACAACTGACCGGGATTCTAACCCTGAACTCCCTGTCAACGCCAGTCTAGTCTATTGCAAGAGTGATGCCTTAGACCGTTTGACCACCGAAACGGATTTCTTTGATAATAATGTTTGAATTGTATCAATCAAACTATGTATGAGCTAAAGTTTTAAAAATATGGTTTGCAGCTGACGACGAAGTCTTTAGTTTAAATCCCGGCAAGGTGTTTAGAAGGTGTTATTTTCTGAATGATTTCTCCTACTTAACTTCCTTAACGAATGTGGGTATATTTCCTCTATATTCTACCTTTCTTATCCCCTATCATACAGATCTGAATTTGTGGGTGGTCCGAACGGGTAGTAAGACGCTATGCACGGGCAAAGGAAAAGAAAAAAACTTTTATCTTTTTATTTGTCTCTAATAAATTGAGGCGAGTCAACCTTATATATTGTGCACATTGTCCACGCGCCCATAACACCTCCATCCCCCCTCTCTTCTCTACCCACGTGGTTCCCAATAAACACGCATGCGCTGTGCGAGATACCGTAACCCACACCTTCTCGTCTTATCAGACCCGCTCAAAGGAGGAGTACCGTAACCGGTTCAGCAAACATCTTGTTAATTTACGAATACCCCCTCCACACCTCTCCAAACCCGTATCAAGTGGTCCACCTGCCTCTCTTTATTTGGCCATTGCTATCATAGATCATTATTTTAAGGTGGGGATGTAGGGGACGCGAGAAAAGACCAGTGTTTTTGCAGTATTTATAGCAAAACTATTTTTGGTCAAAGAAAATCAAATATTGCTCCAATAGAAACACAAGAGTTTAATTTTCTTCGCATTGTGGTATCAACAGTGGTTGAATATCTGTCATGAGCATGGCAGCATTAGATGCCAAACTTTTTAAATGAAGAGAAAAAGTTGTCATTAAATTCCAGGACACCCTCGACAGGTAGTCAACAATTCGTCACCCGAGAATGCAAGTGTTCTATCTCCAAAATTGTTAAATTTGAGATATTTGGTGTTTACGTTTATTTAGAATGCATATGATACACCTGCGTTGAAATTGAGACTATTAAATAATTACTAAAGGAGATACAAGCTCGAGTTGTCATCTATTAACAGTGGTTTTATACACAAGGTCAAACTTCAATGCTCTTTTACACAAAAGTTAAAAATTGGACATAGAACACTTGCATTCTCGGGTGACGAATTGTTGATATCAACTTGTGAAGAAAATTAAACTTTCTGTTTCTAATGAAACAATATTTAATTTATTTTGACCAAATAAATATTTTACTATAAAAACTGCAGAAAATACTGCCCTTTTTCTCGCGTCCCCTTCAGTCCCACCTTAACTGTTCAGTTTGGAACGTTTCCAAAGCCAGGTTTACGACTTTAATGCTCTGTCACTTTGGGTGTTCATTTGTTAGTTGTACATTCAAAATTGTTTTTTTATTATTGGCCGCAGGTACCCCCATAGTCCCCCCTTCTGCTTAAAAAAAATCAGTTTTCGCTGTTCGAGATGGGTAGTTGGCGAATGCAGGCGGAACAAGACTTGGCGATGTTTGCTTGTGGGTGTGATCGTTTACTGACCTCAGTATTGGTGAGAGGCGGTCGAAAATAACAAAGGGGGGCACGAGAGGGCAGTTTTGCCAATCGCCAGGTAGATGGCGGAGTAAAGCTCGATTCATATGTTAGCCAAAAGTAAAGATCAGAATATGCTCGAGTGTAGCAGAAATCCACACGCTAGGGGCCATTTTTAAAATTACGTAAAGGGTTTTGAGGGGAAAGGGTGGGGAGTGTCGGAACCTATCTTAAGTGAGGTTTATTTAATCGATAGTTATGGCGAGACAAAATATAATTTTGGTATTGTCAAAAAATAAAATATAATAATTGTAAAATTTAACTTAATTATATTTAATTTACTTACTGGAGTTTTAAAGTATTCCAAGATTTCATATCACTCGCTTTATTACCAATCCTTATGTCTAAAAATAACTGAACGATTAAAATCTAATCTACAAAATCGTAAAAAAAATGTAATACAGAGGGAG